>JAREIK010001436.1:494127-539670 GCA_029783825.1 Sapria himalayana
AATCTATCTATCTATGTACCAATCAATCAATCTATTTGTTTATCAATATTTTTATCAATCTATCTATCAATCACATTATCAATGTGTCTATCAATCTGTCTATCAATTTGTCTATCTATATATCTATATATCTATTTGTCTATTTGTTTGTTTAAATATCTATCTATTGTCTATCAATCTATATGTCTATCTATTCATCTATCTATACATTTAATTATCTGTCTATCTATACGTCAATCTATATGTTTATCTATCTATCTATCTATTTATCTATTTGTATTTCTGTTTGTCTATCTATCGATCGATCTATATATGTTTCTATCTATCTATATAACAATCTATATATGTATTATCTATTTGTCTATCATTCTACCTATCTGTCTATCTTACTAACTATTTGTTGATCTATCTATCTTACTTTATTTCTTTCTATTTTTTATCTACATGTCTATCTATCTATCGATGTATCTATTTGTGTATTTATTTATCTATCTATCTAACTAATTATTTATATATATATATCAAACTATCTGTCCATCAATCTATCTATAAATCTATCTATCTATATGTTTATTTTTCTATCTAACTAACTATCTATCTATCTATCAGTATGTTTACTTAACTATCTATATATCTATCTATCTATTGATCTTACTGTCAATCTATCAATTTATATATCAATCTAAATATCTATCCATAGATCTCTAAATTAACCTATTTATCTATATGTCTATCTATCTTTCTATCTCTTTGTCTAACTATCTATTTAACTATCTTTATATCTAATATCTATCTATCTATCAATCTTTCTTTCTTTCTATATTTATGTTTGTATATCTATATGTCAATATATCTATTTATCTAGCTATCTATTTATATTTATCTCTCCCTCTCAATCTATCTGTCTATCAATCTATGTTTCAATTTGTTTAACTATCTTTTTATTTATCTATCTATCTATTTGTGTATCTATCTATTTATTTGTCTCTCTATTTTCCTTTCTATCTTTCTTTCTGGCTGTCTATCTATGTATATATATATATATATATCTATCTATCTATCTATTAGACTATCTATCTGACTATTATATGTCTATTTATTTGTTTTTCTATCTGTCTATTTACTTTTTATGTATTTGTATATACATCTATCTATATATCTATCTTTCAATTTTTCTATCTATATTTATATCTATATGTCTATCTATTATTCTATCTATCTATCTATTTGTCTATCTATATGTCTAACTATATGTCTATCTAAATGTCTATATTTTTATCTATTTATCTGTCTATCTATCTATCTATCAAAGTATCTATATATTTATCTATCTATCTATAATCTATTTATCTATATTTTTATTTATTTATCTATCTATCAATATATCTATCTGTCTATGTTTCAATCTTTCAATATGTCTATCTATCTTTTAGTCTATTTGTTTATCTATGTATATATATATATATGTCAGTCTATTTTTCTATCTATTTGTATATCTATGTATTTATCTATCTATTTATCTATCAATCTATCTATTTATCTTTCTATCTATCTTTCTATCTCACTATCTATCAATTATTTATGGGTATATCCATTTATCTTTATATCTTTCTCTCTATCTATCTATCTATTTTATCTTTCTATCTATCTATTTGTCTATCTATATGTCTTTCTTTTTGTCAATATATCTATCTATCTATCTATCTGACTATATGGCTTTCCATTTGATTATATATTTGTCTATCTATTTGTATATCTATATGTCTCAGTCTATCTACCTATCTATCTATCTATCTGTTTATCTATATGTCTATTCATGTATTTATATTTTTCTAACTATATGTGTAACTATCTTTCTATCTAGCCATCTTTTTGTCTATCTATCTGTCAAGCTAACTTTCTATCTATCTATATATCTATCTATATATCAATAAATCTATCTTTATGTCTATCAATCTATTTATCAATCTAATTTTCAATATGTCTATAAATCTGTCTATCAATCTAACTATCTATCTATCTATTTGTCTTTTTATCTATCTGTATATCTATCTATCTATCTACCTATATATATGTCTATCTATACATCTATCTATGCATCTATCTACCTGTCTATCCATCGATCTATGTATCTATCTCTCTATCTAACTATCTATGGATCAAACTATCTATATATGTGTCTATCTATCAATCATACTAGCTTTCTATCTATCTATCTATTTGTAAATCTATCTGTCTATTGATCTATCTAACTATTTGTTAATCAATCTATCTATTTGTATATCTATTTATCTATCTAGCTCTTTATCTATCTATCTATCTATGGATCTATATATCATTCTATGTATCTATTTATATATATATATATATATCTATCTATCTATTCTTTGATCTCTCTATCAATCTATCTATCTATCTATCTAACTAACTATCTATCTATTTATATGTCTATAGCTCGATCTATCAATATATATATATATATATATATATATATATATATATATATTTCTCTATATATTTATATATATATCTATTTATCTATCTCTCATTATATATCTATCTATCTATCTCTCAGTCAATGTGTCTTTCTATTTGTATATCTATTTTTAATCTATCTATCTATCTATCTATATATATGTCTATATGTATGTCCATCTATCTATATGCCTCTATATTTGTTTTATATATATATATATATATATATATATCTATCTTTCTGTTTATTTATCTATCTATTTATCTATTTCTTTATCCATCTATCTATTTATCTTTCTATCTATCTATTTATTTATCAATCTCTCTATCTATTATCTATATATCTATCTATTAGTCTATATATATCTAACTATATTACTAGTGATCTATCTATCTGTATGTCTATCTATTAGTATATCTATATTTCTATTTTTCTGCCTATCAATTTATGTAATCTATATGTCTATTTATCTATCCATCTATTGATCGAATCTATCTAGCTATCTATCTGTCTATCTATTTATCTATCTATCTATCTATATATTTGTGTATCTATTTGTTGATCTATTTATCTATCTCTTTATCAATCAATCTATATACCTCTACATCTATTTAACTATCTAACTATCGATCTTTCTATCTGTCTATCTATCTAACTTTTTATATGTTTGTCTATGTATCTATATATCTATTTTTCTATCTATCTATTTGTCTATCAATTAATTTATATTTCTATCTATAATTATGTTTATTTATCTGGCAATCAATATGTCTATCAATCTCTCTATTAATCAGTTTTTCAATGTGTTTACCAATCTCTTTATTAATCAATCAACCTATTTTTCTATCTATTTGTCTATTTATCTATCTATTTATCAATCTGTCTATATATCTATCTATCTATTAATCGATCTCTTAATTTATCTATTAATCTGTATATCTTTCTATCTATCTATCTAACTACCTATCTATCTATTTATCATCCAATCTATTTAACTAACTATCTATGTATTTGTCTATCTATCTCTCTATCTATTTTTCTATCTATATATCTATCGATTTGTTAATATATAGGTATGTCTATCTAATTGTCTATTTGTCTATCTATCTATTTACTTATATATCTATCTATCTATCCATCTGTCTGTCTACCTACGTATCTATCTATATGTCTATCTATCAGCCTGTCTATTTGTCTATCTATATGTCTATCTATCTATCAGTCTATCTGTCTAGTCTTAATGTCAATATATTTGTCTGTCTATAAATATATCTATCAATATGTTTATCTATCTTTATATATATTTGTCTATCTATTTTTTGATATATCTTTCTATCTGTGTGTCTATCTATCAATATGTCTATCTATCAATCAATCTATCTAATTATTTATCTATCAGTCTATCTCTATGTCTATCTATCTATTTATCAATCTATCTATTTGTCTAACTATATATCTATCTATCTATCCATCAATTTATTATTCTATCTATCCATCTATCTTTGCATCAATTTGTCTGATTATTTATCTAACTATCTATGCATCTAACCATCCATCTTTCAATCAATCTATCTATCTATCCATCTATATATATATTTAACTATCTAGTTTCTATCTATTTTTTTATCTGTCTGTATATTTGTCTCTCTATCTATCTTTCTATCTATCTTTCTATCTATCTTTCTATCCATGTATGTTTCTATCATTCTATCTTCTTGTCTATCTATCAGTCTATCTATCTATCTATTTGTCTATATATATATATATATCTGTCTATCTTTCTATCTATCTATTTGACTTTATAATCTATCTACCTACCTATCTATCTATTTTTCTATATATATATCTTTTTATCTATCTGTCTATCTATTTATTTATCTATCTGCCTATCTTTGTATCTACCTATCTATCTACAATCTATTTATCTATCTGTCTATTAGTCTATATATCTATCTTTCTATCTATCTATATATCTATTTATCCAAGTAACTATTTATATTTATATCTATCTATCTATTTATCTATATATCTATCTAATTGTCTATCTATTTGTCTATCTTTTTATCTATCTAAAAAATTTGTCTGTCTGTCTGTCTATATTTCTTTCTATCTATCTGTCTATCTATTTTTCTATCTCTTTATGTGTTTATCTATCTATTTGTCTATGTTTCTGTCTACCTATTTATCTTTCTATCTATCTATCTATCTATATATCTATCTTTTTATCTATTTATTTATCTACATATCTATCTATCCATCAATTTATAAATCTATCTTTTTATCTATCTATCTATATTTTGTCTTTCTGTCTTGCTGTCTATCTATCTATGGATATATCTATCTATCTATGTTTCTAATAATCAATCTATTTATATTTCTATCTATCTATATATTTATCTAACAATCTATCTATATTTCTATTTGTCTCTATATCTATCTACATATCCATATTCATCAATTTACTATTTATCTTTCTTTTTATCTATCTATATGTATATCTTTCTATATATATATATATATATATATATCTATCTATCTATCTTTTTGTCTATATATATATCTATCTATTTATCTATCTCTCTTTCTATCTATCCATTTATCTATCAGTCTATCTATAAGTATATTTATCCGTCTATCTATCCATATATCTATTTGTTTATTTATCCATCTATCTATTCATCTATCTATCCATCTATATATACGTCTATCTAAATATCCATCTATCTATCTGTTTATCTATCCATCTTTCTATCTATCTATCTATCTATCAATACATCTATCTATCAATCTATCCATCCTTCTATTCACCTATATATCTATATATTCATCCATCTATCTATCCATCTATCTATCTATCTGTCTGTCTGTCTATGTATACATCTATCTATCCATTTATCTTTTTATCAATTTATCTATATATATATCTATCCTTCTATCTATCTATAAATTAATTCATATATCTATATCTCTATCTATACATCTATCTAACATCTATCTATATGACTATCTATCAATCAATTTATACATCTTTCTATCCATCTATCATTCGGTCTATATATCCATTTATCTATCCGTCTATCTATATGCCTATCTATATGCCTTTATATCTATGTTTCTTACTGTCTATATATTTATATGTATATCTACTTATCTTTCTTTCTTTTTATCAGAATTTCTATTTATTTATCAATCTATCTGTCTATAGGCGTGTCTCTTTGTCTATCTATCTATCTATCTATTTATTTATCTATTTTACTATTTATATATAATTTTTGTTTATCTATTTGTCTATCTATCTACCTGTCTATCTATCATTCTATAATTTTTGTATGTTTACCTATCTTTCTATCTATTTGTCTGTATATTTATCTATATGTCTATCTATCTTTCTCTCTATATGTTTGTATATATGTATGTCTATATGTCTGTCAATCTATCTATCTCTCTCTCTCTATTTATCTTCTGTCTATCAATCTATCTATCTATCTATCTATCTGACTGTCTATATATCTATCTATCTATTTGTAATTTTATTAGTCTTTATCTCTATTTGTCTATTTGTCTATCTTTCTATCTATTTATTTGTCTAACTAATTGTCTGTCTATCTATCTATCATACTATCTATCTGTCTGGCTATCTATCTATACATGTACATGTCTATCTATCTAACTATCAGCATATTTGTCTGTTTGTGTATTTTTTGTCAATCTATATGTCTATCTGTCTATGTGTATATCTAACTATCTATATATATGTCTATCTATTTGTCTATATATTTTTTTCTATTTGTCTATCTTTTTATATGTCAATTTGTCTTCTTTTGATCTGATATATGTATGTATATCTACCTGTCTAGCTATCTCTATATCTATAAATTTATCTATTAATCTACATATCTATCAATCTCTCTATCTATCTATCTGTCAATCTATATGTTTATGTGTCTATCTATATGTCTATCAATCTATCTATCTATCTGTCAATCTATTTGGTTAATTATCTATCTTTCTATGTGTCTATTTAAATTAAAGTCTATCGATCTAACTATCTATCTATCTTTCTGTCTATCAATCAATCTATCTTTCTATCTATCTTTGTGTCTATTTTTCAGTCTATCTATATGTTTATCTATCTTTCTAACTATATATTTATCGAGTATCTATCAATATGTTGATTTATTTGTCTATCGATCTGTGTAATTTATATTCTAAGTATCAAATCATCTATCTGTCTGTCTGTCTATCTATCTATCAATATGTCTATTTATTTGTCTTTATATCTGTCTATTAATCTATAGTTTTATGTATCTGTTTACTTATATCTCTATCTATCTATTTGTATACTTAATTTTCTATTTGTATGTCTATCTATCTTTCTAATTATATATCTATCTAATTATCTATCTATCTATATATTTGTTTATCTATATACATCTCTCTATCCATCTATCTATCCATTTATCTATCTGCCTATCTATCCAACATTCTATTCATCTATCTATCTATCCATTTATCTATCAGTCTTTCTATCCATCATATATTCATCTATCTATCAGTATTTTTCTCTATGTTTCTATTTGTTTGTTTATTTGTCTTTCTATTTGCTTGTTTATCAATCTATCTATCTATATGTCCATCAATCTATCAATCTTTCTATATATCAACTTATCTATCTATCTGTTTATCTATCTATCTATCTGTATATCTATCTAATTATCTTACTATCTATCTCTCTATATTACTATCTATCTATAGTCAATATATCTAACTATCTATATATCTTTATATCTATCTATCTATCTAGCAATCTATCTATCTATCTTTCTTTCAATCAATCAATAAATCTATCTATCTATATGTCTATCATTCTATATGTATATGTGTTTGTATATCTTTCTATATATCTATATATCTATCTTTATGTATATCTATCTGTCTATTTTTTTGTCTATTTATCTCTCTAATTATCAATCTATTAGTCTATCCAACTATCTATCAATCTAACTATATTGTCTATTTATGTGTCTATCTAATTGACTATAAATATATCTATATGTCTATCTATATGTTAATCTAACTATTAGTATATCTATATGTCTATCTTTATGCATATCTATTTGTCGGTTTATTTGTCTCTTTATCTCTCTAATTGTTGATCTATTAGTCTATCTAACTATATATCAATCTAACTATGTATCTATTTATGTGCCTATGTATTTGTATATCTATTTGTCTGTCTATCTATCTATCAATCTTTCCATTTATCTATCAATCATTATATATATATATATATATATATATATATATGATATATATATCTTTTTATCTATTTCTTTATATATCTTCCTATCTTTCTCTATATCTATATGTGTATCTATCTATCTATCTATCCATATATGTGTCTATCTATATATCTATATGTTTATATATCTATTTGTCTATCTATTTGTCTAGCTATCTATATTTATATATGTATATCTATTTATGTATATATCTGAATATATATCTCTATATCAATTTGGTTTTTTAACTATCTATATGTCTGTTTGTTTATTTATCAAGATGTCTATCTATCTAATTATCCATATGTCTTTAGATCAATCTATATATCTATCTATTTGTTAATAAATCAATCTATCTATCTATATGTTTATCTATCTATCTATCTATTTGTCTGTCTATTTATGTAATTATCTATATAACTATTTGTGAATCTTTTTGTCTATATATCTATCTATCTCTCTATCTATTTTTCTATCTATCTATTTTTTTATATATCTATCTATCTGTTGATCTATCAATCGATCTATTAATCTAACTATATTTCTATCTATCTATCTATCACTGTCTTTCAATTTGTCTAACTATTTTTTTATCTATTTGTCTATTTATTTATATATATTTCGGTCTATCTATCTATTTATCTATTTATCTATGTATATATCTGTCTATCTATCTATCTATCTCTCTCTCTCTCTCTCTATCTATCTGTCTATCTATCAATTTGTCTATTTATCTGTCTATCTATCTGTCTAACTATTTATCTATCTATATATCTATTTATCTATTTGTATGTCTATATATCTTTCAATATATCGATATATTTTTCTATCTATATGTCTATCTATCTATATATCTATCTATTTATCTATCTGACTATCTATTTGTCTATCTATATGTCTATATATATATATATATATATATTAATCTATATGTATATATATCTCTCTATCTATATGTTTGAAATATGTATCTATCTATATGTCTATCTATCTATCTATCTTACTATCTATCTATCTTTTTATCTATCTATCTATCTATATATCTATTTATCTATATGTATGTCAATATATATTTAATCTATAAATATATATTTTTATCTATATGTCAATCTACTTGTCTATCTAATTATCTATCTATCCACCTATCTATTTATCTGACTATCTATCTGTCTATCTATATGTCTATCTAACTATCTATCTATATATTTATTTATCTATATATCTATCTGTCTATATATCTATATATCTATCTATATGTTTGTCTATCTATCTATTTATCTATCTATTTGTATATCTATCTGTCTATTTTTCATCTATATGTCTGTATATATGTCTATCTCTCTATCTATATGTTTATATATTTGTCTATCTATCTATCTATCTTTTTATCTATCTAGTTTGTCTATATGTCAATCTATCTATCTATTTGTCTATCTCTCTATCTATTTTTCAATATTTCTATCTGTTTTTCTATCTTTCTATATGTCTATCTTTCTATCAATCTATTCATGTATATGTTTGTTTATCTATTTATCTATATGTCTATCTATTTGTCTATATATCTATATATCTTTCTGTATTTCTATCTTTCTGTCTATCTATATGCTTATCTATCTTTCTTTCTATTTGTCTATCTATCTATATGTTTGTCTATCTGTCTGCTTATCTGTCTGTCTATCTGTCTATCTATCTGTTTGTCTATTTGTATATCTTTTGGTTTCTCTATATGCCTGTCTATCTTTCTATCTTTCTATCTATATGTTGACTTATCTATTTATATATGTATCTTTCTATCTATCTTTTTTTCTTTCAATCTATTTATATATCTATACTCATCTTTCTATCAATCAATCTATCTATCTATCACTACCAAAAAATATGATAATACCAACTAAAATACCGACCAAAATATTTGGTATGTAATTACCGACCACAAATTGACAAGTTAGCGACCAAAAAAGTGTATCAAAAAAAAAATTTCTATCGACCAAATTTGTGACCAAAGACCGACCATAATTACCGACCAAATATTTTTGGTCAGAAATCAGTCTAGAGAGTAGTTATCGAACATATTACTAACCATTTAACAACCTATTACTATAATTGGTCGGTACCAAGTTTTTTTCAAATTATTATTATCTTTGTACCTACCAACCATTTACGACCAAATATATAGGTTGGTATTTATGGACCAAATCACCACCAATTTAGAGATCAAAAGAGGCACATCGGAGAAAAATTCTCTAGACCAAATTCCCACCCAACTATCGACAAATATATTAAGTTGGGATTATGGTCTGCAAATTAGGGGGGAAATAGCAAAAAATATTCCCGAAAGATTACCGACGATTTAATGACATAAAATATATAACCATTAAAAAAGGTTAGTACAATGGTCATTCAATATATTTATAAGGTCATAATTATAGACCAAACTACCGGCAGAATATTTAGGTCGGTAATTTCTAACCTTTTCATGACTGAATACCCACCATAATTCTCGACCAAATGTTATTGGTCAGAAATTGGTTTGTAAATTAGGATAGAAATAGCTAATAGAAATTGCTGACTAATTAGCGACCATTTAACGACCAAAAATATATTAACATTAAAATTGGTCGATAAAGTAGATTTCCACATCATTATAAATTTTTTATCACCTATCATTTACTGATCATAATTTTGGTCAGTTATTTTATTGTTTTAATTTTTTGATTTGAAAATTATTTGCTAAGTCATTTAACACTAAATCATCGAAACTCCATCGTTTTTCCGAATCAGAGCTGACTGTAAGCACGAAAACACAAAAATTTTAATCTTACTTCTGAATCCAGGTAAGTTTTTCTTTGTGTTACTCCTTCAAATTGCTTATATACATTTTCGTCTCTCTAAATTATATATAGATATTCAGAATTTCGTTTTTCAGTAAATTCGGGTATTATGTTTTTTTTTCTCCTCTTAATTTCTTAATTTTTTCTTCGATTTTTTTAACCTAACATTATTTCGACTCGACACAATTAATTAAACTATAATTTTTCATTTTTTAAAATTTGCTAATCCATGATTTATATTTTTAGGTTTTTAGTTATTTTGATTTCAATTACATTATGTTTGCATCCGAATAATCTTAATGCTAATGGTTTATATGTATATAATCATATAACATTATGTATAAATGTCTATACTTTAATAAATATAATGATTTATGTTAAATCAAACTTTTAATTAATGTTAATCTTAAATGTCTAACAGTATATATAAACTTTTATACATTTATATAATCGAATGATATTATGTATAAATGTCTATATTTTAATATATATACATATGGATTATATTATAAATACACATTGATATGTTTATATAAACATATAATGTTTATAAATATCTATACAAAATTTACATTAAACTATCCATTTATATATTTTCTTATATAACAATTATATAATATTAAATTATAATACAATTTTGTAATTATTTATATTACATATTTTTTTATATAAATATAGAATATTTATAATGTTTATATAAATGTGATATATATACAATATATTATTTATAAAAGTGTTACATTTATATATAATAATATTTAAGTAACATTTATAAAAATATGTTATTCACAAATATTATATAGATACACATGTTTAATTATATAATAATATGTCATTTTATATAAATGTATTTATAACTATATTTATAATAAAGTTAACTACTTTTATAACTATATTGATAACTTTATATAACTAAATTTTAACTATATAATAATATATAACTATATGTATAATTCTATATAACTATATTTCAAAAAAATATATACTATATGTATACTAATATATAACTATATATAATTATATTTTACTAAATTTATACCTTTATAAATGTTAAATATAATTATATCCTTAAATACATATATATTTATAATTATGTGTATAACTATATTAAAATATTTAGATATATGTAACACTCTATATAATTAAATATAACTATATTTGTAACTATATATACATATATGTATTCATATAATTAAATTAAAATATTTGTTTATAATGTTGTATATATTTATGTATAACTACTTATCACTACTTGTATAAATTTATTTATATATAACTATTTGTTTACTTATATATAACTATCTATATTATATGTAAAATAATTTATAACTATAAATAATTGTTTCTTACTATTTGTACAATTTAAAAGTTTTATGCATAATAATATTTAAATATTAAATTTAAAGCTTATATTTAATATATATTTGTATATAGTTGAATATAAATAAGTATTTTACTATATCTATATCTATACATAACTATATGTATAAATATATAAAATTAAATGAACAAATATATAAACCTAAATGTATAAATATATGTTTAACTATAAGTGTAACTATATGTATAATCAAATGTAACAATATTTATAATTAAACGTATAACAACATACAAGATTTTGTTAAACTATATGTGTATTACTATATATATATATATATTTGTATAACTAAATAAATGTCTATATAATTATATAAAACTATATTTGTAACTGTATATACTTTTATGTATTAATATAATTAAACAAAATATTTTTTTATAACATTGTTTATATTTATGCATAACCACTGATAATTACTTGTACTAATATATCAATATATAACTATATGTTTTATTATATATAACTATTTATAACTATATATTTATATGTAAAATAATATATAACTATAAATAATTGTATATTACTATGTGTATAACTTTAAAAGTTTTATGCATAATTATATTTTAATATTAAATTTACATCTTATATTAAATTTATATTTGTATATAGTAGTATATAAAAAATAATTTTACTATATCTATACCTATTCATAACTATATGTATAAATATATAAAATTAATATAACAAATATAAAAACCTACATGTATAAATATACATTTAACTATATGTGTAAGTATATGTATAATCAAATGTAACAATATTTATAATTACATGTATAACAACATACAACATTATTTTAAACTATATGTGTATTACTATATATAAATATTTGTATATTTAAATAAATGTCTATATAATTATATATAACTATAATTAGAGACAATTGTTTTGTTAAATAAAATGATTTTTTTAACTAGTATTGAAGACAATCGTGAATGGATGTACAAGGGTTGAATAGTGAATGGAATGTTCTCTAATGAATGGGGGGATAAAGTTGATGAATATGTTGAGTTTGCTCTGAGGCATCCTGAGTGTGTGAATGGTGGTATAGAAATAAGGTATCCTTGTACTTTAGTTAAATGTCAGAATAAAAAGTTTCAGAATGTTGAGACTGTGAAGATGCATTTGTATAGTAATGGTTTTGTTGCAGATTACTATGTTTGGATATACCATGGTGAGAAGCAAGTCCACCAGAGGTGTTCGAGTTCAGTACGGGTGTCAGTAAGTGAAACTGATCAGATGCTCTCGGATAATATTAATCACACTACATACCATAAAATGTTTTTTGACGTTGTGGGTCCTAAATTCTACCCGAATGAGGACCCCAATACCGAGGCAAGGAATTTCTATGTCATGATTCGAGCAGGAGACAAACCTGTATATGAGGGAAATTCTAAGCATACTCAAAGTCGTGAGGATGTTAGAAAAAAGTGCAAACACAGGTGTTTGCAGGCATGGCTTGATGATATATATAAATTCATTCAAGAATTATTGCCAAAAGATAATCTGATGCCAATAGATTTATACAGCACGAAAAAGTTAGTTCGAGGCTTGAGATTACTCGTACATGTCATTCATTACTGTGTGAACAATTGTATGATATACTGGGGTGATGATAGTGCCCTTAACAGTTGTAAAATATGTCTGCATGCTTGGTACAAGCAAAAGGTTATGGGTTCTGGAAATAGAATGTATATACATAAGTTGAAGGTACCATATAACAAGATGCACTATTTTCCATTAACTCCAAGGTCACAGAGATTGTATGCATCAATCGCTATAGCTAATGAAATGAGGTGGCATTCAGAGCATCATATGGAGGACGGTAAGATGTGTCATCCTTCTGTTGCCCCTGCTTAGAAATATTTTGATGAATGTTTTCTTGATTTTTCTTCTGAAGTACTAAATATTAAGCTGGGTTTATTTGCTGATTGTTTTTAGCCATTTGGTCAATCTGGATAGTAATATTCTTTGTGGCCTATGGTTGTGACCCCGTATAATTTGCCTCCAGACTTATGTATGAAGGAGGAATTTATGTTTTTGACTGTGTTAGTGCCGGAGTCTAGAAATCCAAAGGAGAAGATAGATCTTTTCTTGCAGCAATTGTTTGAGGAGTTAAAAAGTCTTTGGGTTGTTGGGGTTCAAACTTATGATATTTTCAAAGGAGAAAATTATCAGATGCACTCTGCCCTCATGTGGACCATAAATGACTTTCCAGTATATTCTATAATGTTTGGGTGGAGTACAACAGGTATGTTGGCATGCCTGCATTGTGTTGAAGATTCTGATGCTTTAGATTAATTAGAGCGAAAAATAGTCATTGTTCGACAACCATCAGAAGTTTTTGCCCATTAATCGTCTGTATTGACGTAATGCCAAAGACTTCATTAAGAATAGAAAGGTTACTAAACAATTCCCGGGGGTTAGATCTGAGGTTGATATTCTACAGGAATTGAATAACATAGGGTTGAGGAAGGCGATATAAGTTGATGCTGGCGTTGTGAATGTAGCTATATCTAAGACTTGTGGGTAGAATAAGAGAAGTATTTTCTGGGATTTGCGCTACTAGTATAAACACTTGCTCAGGCATAATTTTTATGTTATACATATCGAGAAGAATGTGTTTGACAATACCTTCAATATAGTGTTTAAAATTCCAGAGAAAACTAAGGACACATACAAGTCAAGTGATGAGTTGAATAAATATTGTCACCATCCTCAATTTGCAAAAAATCTTGTCACAATTAATACCGTGATGTGCCATTTTTTCTGAATAAATCACAGAAAAAGTTGTGTTGGAGTGAGTAAAAAAACTTAAATTTCCAGATGGGTATGCTTCTAATCTGGGGAGATGTGTGGATGCAAACAAACTTAAGATGTTTGGCATGAAAAGTCATGATTGTCACGTATTTATGACAAGGTTGTTACCAATTGCTCTTCGAGAATTCCTACCTAATAGAATATGGGAGCCGATAAGTGAGATTTCTTAATTCTCCAAGCAACTAACTTCTTATTCATTGACTGATGAGGAGTTGAAGAATCTGGATGAACAAATTCTAGTTATCTTATGCAATCTTGAGAAAATAATTCCCGCTAGTTTTTTTGACTCAATGAAACATCTTCCAGTGCACTTACCTTACGAAGCTTGGATTGATGGTCTTATCTATTATCGTTGGATGTATCCTCTAGAAATGTAATATTAATTCACTAAACCAATTCTTTTCCTATGTATATATTTATATATGCACAAAAATGACTTGTAAATTTCAATAATCTTTTTATAGATACTAAAAAAAATAAAGTATGCAATAATGAATAATGCTCAGGATCAGAGTTCTATATCAATAGGTTTTATTATGGATGAGACTGCAAAATTTGCATCATTCTATTTCAAAGAAGGAGATCCAACTCTTCCACTTAAAGAAAAGCGGAATGAGGTTTATCTTTATGACAATGTGGATAATGATATGTTTGAAATTTTTAAGTCTCTGGGTAAACCAATTGATGCTGAAGGGAAAAAGTATTTATCAGACTATGAATATACTACAGTTCATCTATATGTCCTAATGAATTGTCTAGAGGTTTAACCATTCATTGAATAAGTATTTCCTAATAGTCAAATGATATCTATTACGTATTATAATTTACTATTTCCTATAAATGTATCAATAATTTTTAATTTCTTTTTTAGTGATTTTGTTACAGCAAAAACATAAATAGTTTCCAAATGTGAATGAAGAAGCAATCAATATCATGAAGGAGAAAGAAAATTTTTCATTTTTTGAAAAATACGTATGTTTACTTATAATGAAAATCACAAAATAATTGTATTATTCTAATAGTAATTTATAATTATGATCCAAATAATCTACTTAATTTTGATTACAGGTTCATAAGTGTGAAAATAAAATTTCCAAAGATTATTTTCAAAGTATACCACGAGGTCCCCTAAGAGAGGTTAAAACTTACAATGGTTACCGTGTAAATAGTTTTAAATTTTATAATAAACCATATAGTAGGTACTGTGCAACAGACAATATAAAAGTATAGATTAAAGGATCCATATACAATGAAACTAAATATGGCAACTACTGGGCTTTGGTCGAAGTGATCGAGTTAGAATTTGGAGCCTTCCAAGTTAAAAAACTATGTTATTCAAATGTGAATGATTCGATCCAATACCACATATTAGTAGTGTTTTCCATCCTTGATATTAACTTGTTGATGTGTATGATAAAAAATGATTCAACAAGTATGAACCTTTAGTATTAGTAGAACAAGCATCATAAGTTTATTATTGTGAATATCCAAGTCGGACCTATCCTAGAAAGGATTGGAAAGCTGTGTGCAATATAAAAGCAATGGCTCAAATTGACATCCCCGCATGACCAAGAACTAATTTCATAGAACTAGCTTTTCAAAATTATGACAATTATGTTATAATCGAAGCTATGGTGAGGGAGGAAGATGTCCTTTTAGTCACATTTTCTGAGATGGATACAAGTGGGGAAGTATATGTTGTTGAAAATTTAATTGATTATGTGGAAGAAATGAGTGATGAAGAAGAGTTTGAAAATGATGTTACTACATTTGAAGAAGAAGACGAACCAGATTTGGATGATTCTGATAAGAATGAGTAGGTAATGAGTTTTATGTTATTTTAATTGTTATTCATTTTGTTTATTTTCATTGCCTTATGTGTTTTTACAGGTATGGCATGTGGATGAGGTTGAGGCCACATGTTGCAAGGTCATATGAGTTATGATATAGGCAGCACGGCCTTAGGTATGCCCAAAATAGGTAGAGGGTCATGGGTGGATGAGACACCAGATTAGAAAGAGAGAGTTGTGAATATAATGCATCAGGTGAATGATCCACATAATGGTCCTGAGATTTTGATTAATGATCAAGAGATGTGGGAGGGAGAGGAGGGAGAGGATGAAGATGTTGGAGAGTCTTCCTAGAGCACCCTATAGATTAGACTTTCCCAATTGCTCATTTAGATCCGAAAATTGATAATTCGTAAGATATAAAACTCAACAAATGATTTATCAATTTATTAATTTAATTTTTACTTGCTAAAAAATTTTTTGTTACAGGATGAAGTTAGAAGCCATCTGGTTCTATTTATAGAGTTTCGAAAATAATTTTCAGGATGTCCTTTAAAACTAATAGACATAATTGGAAGTCACTCACTCATAGAGACCTATTGATGATTTGGAGAGAATTTACTGTAAATATTATTACCTAAAAATTTTTACATCTTTTATTTATTCATTTGTTCACTGATTAAAAACTATTTATTTATGAATGCAAAAAGTTTACAGGTGGACACAGCCAAAGGAGTCGGTCAAAAGTGTGTTTTCTAACATGCTGCTAGTCGGTATAAAGGACACCATGTATGATATCAAAGATAAATGACTAAAGAAAAAAGAAAAAGATTCGAGTTTCCTGGATCATGTTTTCGAGGAGTGGCATAGAAGATGGGAAAATTCAGATTATAGGAAGAGGTGTGATAAACAGAGTGGCAATCCTGGCTCAGAGCACACTCGGGAGGGTAGTGACCTGTCTACACACACTTGTGGATCTCGCTTTATGCGTAAGAATGAACAAGCATTAGTATTATTTCTAATTTATACTTTTTATGTTTATTACATTGTGAATTATGTTCAATTATGCCAAAATTTCATTTCTCTTAAGAAATTTTTTTTCAATATAATTAACGTATGTATTGTGTGTAATTATAGACACGCAAGAAGGGTAAGAAGCCCAGTGCTCCTTGCTAATTCAGACACACACACACACACACACACAAAGGCTCATGATGATCAGACTTTCATTAATAAAAGATCTCATGCAGCAAATGTAAGTTTAAATAAAAAAAATTAATTATTTTTAGTTTGAATATAAATTGAAATACTTTTCATACATTTTTATTAGGCGAGATATGAGAAATTATTAGATGCTATGATTCAAGCATATTCCTAGTTTACTTCAGGTTCATATGAAGATGCAGTAGGTAGTTCTCATTCACCACCTCTACCAGTTAATGCGAATTAGAATTGGTATGCGGCTTTTGATGGCAAAAAGAAGATGCCCATCTATTGCGTTGGTTCGTCGAGATCATCATTCTACTCACATATATGACCAGACTATGAAGCTGAATTTTCAGGATCAATTTCGAATTTGGTCTCGAAGATGGAGGAATTTACGGATGAGATGTGTAATTTGATACAGTTTCAGTTGGCAGATACCGAGCGATGCACGATCGACTATGATGTTGATATGGATGAGTTGCATATGCATTTTGAGTGGCTTACAAAAAAGTTTCAGGAGGGAGGAATATAGTTCAACCCTAATTATCTACCTCGGATTATTCTGCATAATGATCTAGCTATAGCTTCTACTCCATCACCTACTACAACACCTACAGCAACCACATCATGACTAGCAATAGTAGATAGATCTACCCTAGTACCCGACATCTCACCATATGGACCAGAAACATCACAACATAATGATTATGAAACTAGGTTCGATGAATGAGAGTATTACACGCATTTTTTTTCAATTCCTTAAACTTTTATTTTGGATTTTAATTTTTTTATCTTGATGTTTTTAATATATAAATGCAGTATATATAGTTGTTTGCTTGAGTAATTTGGATTTTTATTTTGTTGTTTTATCTTTAAATGTTTCTGCAGGAACTGAATCATAACTTGAAGTAAAATGGTTTTTTTATGTTTTTTTTTCAGTTTCTGTAGCAGCTATAGAATTACTACTAAAAAAATTGGTTGGCAATTACCGACTGAATTGCAACCAAACCGACCAAAATTTGTAATTATCGATGGTCGGTAAAAGGTCACCAAATGGTCGATAATCATTTTGGAGATCATTTACTGAGCAATAATTTTAAAAGATTTTGGTTGATTTTTTATCGCAATTTTTTAGGCTTTTATCGACTGTTTTATGACTAATTAGTGACCAAATTATTTTGGTCAAAAAGTGGTTGGAATTTAGTTGGAAATTATTTTTCGGTAAATTGACTCTAAATGGTCGGTAATTAACGACCATTTACTGACCTAATTCTTTTGGTCGAAATATAGTCAGTAATTGTTTGTTGGTGATTGGTCTATAAATGGTTGTTAATTACCGATAATTTGGAGACCATGTACCCACAATATTTATTCGGTCGGTAAATTGTTAGAATTTAGTCGGTTAATTACTGTCGGCAGAGGATCGGTAAAAGGTCGGTAATTTACTGACAGATAGTTTTTTCGTCGATAAAAAATTTAGTGACGAGCAAAATTGTGACTAATTTTATTGGTCGGTAAATGGTCACTAATTAGTTTACCGACCAAAAAACACCGAATTACAGACCAAATATTTAGTCTGTAATACGGTGATTTTTGGTAGTGTATCTATTAGTATAGGTTTCTGTCAATCTTACTATATGTCTATCTATCTATCTTACTATCTAATAATATTACTATATATATGTCAATTTATCTATCTATTTATATATCTATCTATTTCTCTATCTGTCTATCTATCTATCTTTCTATCTATCAATCTATCAATCAATTTATTTATCTATCTATCTGTTTATCAATCTATCTATCAATCTGTCTATCATTCTGTATATCAATCTTTCTATAAATTTGTCTATCAATCTATATATCAATATATCTATCTATCTATTGATATATCTGCCTATCATTCAATCAATCTATCTGTTGGTCTATCTATCTATCTATGTATTTGTCTATTTATCTATCTATCTATCTATTTATCTAATTATTTGTTTATCCATCTGTTTATTTGTCTTTCTATATGTCTTTATATATGTCAGTCTATCTATCTGTCTATCTATCTATCTATCTTTCTTTCTTTCTATCCATTTATCTATCTATCTATCGATATATTTGTATGTTTATCTGTGTGTCTATTTGTTTATCTATCATTCTATCTATATGTCTATATATCTATCTTTCTATGTATATGTCTATCTATCTATCTATTATCTATCTATCTAACTATCTGTATGTCTATATCTGTGTGTCTGTTTATCTATCTATCTACCTATTTATTTATCTATCTATCTATTTGTCTATCTATCTATCTATCTATCTGTAAATATGTCTATCTAAATGTTTGTCTATCTATATGTCTATCTTTCTATATTATTGCCTATTTGTCTGGCTGTCAGTCATTCAATCTATTTGTGTATCAATCTGTCTATTTGTCTTATCTATATGTATATCTATCTATTTGTCTATTTATTTGTGTATATATCTATCTAAATATTTATCCAACAATATATATATCTATCTAACTGTATGTCTATCTATCTATGTTTCTTTTTGTCTATATATATGTCTATCTATATGGATTTCTATCTTTCTATTTATATGTCTATCTATCTATATATCTATCTATCTGTCTATCTATCTATATACCTATCTATTTCTATATTTATCTATCTATCTACTTGTTTGTTTATCTATATATCTATCTATATATCTGTCTATTTATATTTATTTATCTATCAATATGTCGATCTATCTCACTATAAGAAAATGTTTGTTTTGCTATGAAAATTAGCTAGGAAATTTTTTTTTAGCTAATTTGTGAGGGATTAGCTAGTTAATAGCATGAGATGTCATATTTTACATTGTAATACAAATTTGTGATGGACTAGAGATAGAAATTTTTGATTGAAAATGTCTTTGCCTAATATTATCTTAGATTTTTGTGCAAATAATGACGTCATTTTTAGCAACAAATTTAGTGATTGATTTTCTCTAGCTAATTAGATTGAGACAAAATCTGTCGATAAATAATTATCTAAAATTTTTTTTATGATTATTTATTAATTGTAAGCTATTAGTTCATAAATGAAAATTTTCACAAAATATATGCATTTAGCTATGGAATTTTCCCTATCTATTTGGGCTCTGGATTATTTCCAATGCTAATCTATACTGATTTATTTTTTTTTATATTATTTATTTTAATATTTGATGTAATTTTGAGAATTAAAAGTTTTTCATGGCCTATGGATGATGGATCCGTTAAGACACCTACTCCTCATATAATTATTAAAATATAATATTATAAATAAATAATTTCAATAATATATAAATACGAATAAAAATTAATATTAGTAAAGACTAAAATAACAATTTTAATGATTATAAAAATTTAAAAAATATATATGCAAAAATTTTTTTTAAGATTTTTAATAATTAAATTAAAATATTTGTTGTAAAAAATATTAAATAATTAATTCTATAATTATAATCATTTTAAAGATATTTTAATAAATAATGAACATACATAAAAATTTCTTCTAGTAAAAAGCTATAATAATTAATTGTATCATTAAATAAAAAATATTTACAAAAATATTTGAATTAACGAATAAACAAGTAATTATTTATATTATTTAAAGTACAAAGAAATATTTTTATGATTATATGAAACATTAAAAGAATAATTACTAAAAGATTTGAAATTTTGAATTATAAAATAAAATTTCAAATTCTTTATAAAATATAAAAGGAAATAAATTAATATTTAAAGATAAATACATAGATATTTTAATTAGATCAAAAAAAATTATATGATTAAAAAAATATCTCCATGTTGTTATTAAAATAATACTTTAAAAATTTTTTTAGGGTTTAAAAAGAATTATTTAAAATATTACTAATTATATTTTTTGTTCTAAAAAAAATTAAATTTGCCCCTAAGTTTAATTAAATTCAAGTTTTATTTTTTGTCCTAATGAAATTTTAATTGATAAATATTAAACAATTGAGTAAGATATTTTTATTAGCTTTTAATATTTCATTTTATTATAATAATAAATATAACTTTTTTTAATGATCTTCTCACTTTAAGTAATTTTTTGAATTTTATAAATTATAAATTAAATCAAATAATATGAAATTTTGTCTTTAATATTATTTCATATTATATTCATAAAAAATAATATAAATTCTTTAAAATTAAACACCATTATATATATTTATATTTATATGAAATACTTTTTTATAATATCATATTATTATTTTTTTTATTTATGAAATAATATTATAAATTTATCCACAAACTATAAATAATATGAAATGTTAAAATTTTTGTATAGTTATGCATTTATATAATTTATTTATGGTTAGATTAAATAATATGTTAATGAAATTATATGATAATTTAATTACCAATTTTTAGTTTTCATGGATATTAGTAATATTTTTTTTCTTCATTTTTTTAGTCATTAATAACTTTTTTTATTTCTGAAATTAATTTCATTAATTAATAAATTTCTATAAATATTAACCTTAAATTTTGTTATTTATGAAATAATATCATTTATGGTTAAATAAAATTGTGTTTTATTTTTAAAATTTTAATTAATAAGTTTTTATAATTTTATTTTACTTTTTAATTTTTGTCACTTTTTTTTCTATATATTTTCATCCATTTTTATCATTTTAGTTTTCTTAAAATATAACACTTTAAGAAAATATTGATTTAGCTAGGAAATTTTAGCTAGGAATCAATCCCCAGCAAAATTGTGGGGGATATGCTAGGGAAAGCAAGGATTTTATGATTTTTCTTTGAAAAAAAATAGCAAAGAATTAGCGACAAAAGATTTTTTATAAATTCCGCAAGAAAAGTGCGAAATTTAGCTATGGATTTAGCGACAGATTAGCGACGAAAAATTTTCGTAAATTCCGCTTAAGAAAAGCAGGGATCTTAGAGATGGATTAGCGACGAAAAATTTTTATAAATTTCGCTGAAGAAAAGCGAGAAACTTAGCGACAGATTTAGCAACGAAATATCTAATGCTAATAAAAGCCTGAACTTAGCGATGGATTTAGTGACAGATTTTCCCTAGTTAATAAAATACGGGTTTAGCTATGGATTAAGAAACAAAAGTTTCCTAGCTAATAAAATCCATAAATTAGAGATGGATTTAGCGATGAAATTTCTCTAGCAAATAAAATCCTTAATTTAGCAACATATTTAGTGACGGAATTACCCTAGCAAATATAATCCTTAATTTATCGACGGAATTTACCTAGCAAATAAAATCCGTAATTTAGCTACGGAATTAGCGACATATTTTTCCTAGATAATAAAATCTATAATTTAGCTATGGATTTAGCGACAGATTTTTTCTAGCTAATAAAATATATAATTTAGCAACGATTTTAGCGACAGTTTTAGCGACAGATTTTCCCTAGCTAATAAAATCCATGATTTAGCTAGAGATTTAGCAACCGAATTTCACTAGCTAATAAAATCTGTAATTTAGTGATTGATTTAGTGACGGATTTTTCCTAGCTAATCAAATCCTTAATTTAGTGATGGATTTAACGACGGAATTTCTCTAGCTAATACAATTTATAATTTAGCGATTGATTTAGTGATGGAATTTCTCTAGCTAATAAAATCCATAATATAGTGACGGATTTTCTCTAAATATTAAATTTCGTATTTTAGCTATAGATTTAACGATAGAATTTCCCAAACCAATTTTTAGTTATTTATTTTTTTTAATTTATTATTAGTTTTAATATTTTATTTAATTTTGTTTATTAAATGTATGTTAATGGTCTATAGATGAGCAATCCTTGAAAGATATATTCTCCTCATAAAATCATAAAAAAATTATATTATAAATAAATAATTTAAAAAATATAAAAAAAAATTATATTAGTATGGTCGAAAATAACTATTTTTATGATGTATTAATTTTTATAAAAATTATACCAAAAAAAATTTCTAAAATTTTAAATTAAGAAACTTAAAAATTTGTATTAAAGTAATATTAAATAATAAATTCAATAAGTATAATAATTTTTTTTTGATATTTTAAAAATTAAATTAACATATATTAAAATTTCTAAAAATATAAATGTAAATTAATTCATTGTATGATAAAATAAAAAATATTTTCAATAATATCTGAATTGATGAATAAACTAGTAAAAATTAATTTTATTATAAGTACAAAAAATTCTGATTATAGAAAACTTTTAAAAAATTAAATAATACAAATTTTGAAAATCTTGAAATATAATAAAAATATAATTTTTTAATAAAATTAAAAGAAAATAAATTCATAATTATAAATAAATACCTAGATATTTGCTGCTACTAAAATTTATACGAATTAAACAATTGAATAATATTTTTACAATTAGCTTTTAACATTTAGTTTTTATTAAAATAATAAATATAACTTTTTTTAATTATCTTCTCACTTTAAGTAATTTTTGAATTTAAAAAATTATTAATGATATCAAATAATATGGAATTTTATGCTTTTAAAATTATTTCATATTATTTTCGTAAAAATGAATATGAATTCTTAAAAATTTATAACCATAAAATATAAATTTTTATATATTTTTAAAATTTAAAGTATTTTGTAATTCTTAGGCGAGTGGCTAGAAGACAAATCATTTTTTTTATTTATGTCTTATTATAAGAAGTTTATTAATTTTGTAACTATTTGATATTTTTTTTATAAGGCTAAACATATTTTTTTAATTGTTTATATATTTATTGTTTAAATAATATTATAATAAAAATCATAAGGTGTATGTTTTTCATGTGTACCTTGCTACATGCACATTAATTTTTATAAAAAAATTATGATAGTAAATAAAATTAATGAGACTTTTTGATTATATATATATATATATATATTGCTTATTTAATATTTTAATAATTAAAAATATTAATAATTTGCTAATATATACATTCACTTGTCGAGACGTGATAATCTCTAACAATTGAAGCAAACCTCTGCATTCAGCCATCTATCTCTCGGCACCGACGCATCAACATATATTCGAGGTTTATGTTTTAATATGTTATTTGATTTGAGGTACCATTTTATACATTTATGTGTATTGATTCTGTTATTTATTGTTTCCGAAATTCTTCTCCTTTATTCACCATGGTTTGTTTTGATTGCATTATCATTTGTGATATAATGCATTATCATTGTTTGAATTTTGATGGTGCATAGTAGGTATGCCTAATTAATAAAATATAACTACTTCAATATACATAACTATATATTGTATACAAAAATAGTATACATAAATATAAGTGTATTTTATATAAGTGTGTTTAACCATAACTATATCTATATAACTATAAAAATACTATACATAAACTATTTAAACATAACTATATCTATATGACTATAGAAATAGCATACATAAACTTTTACTATACTTTATAAGTAATTTATAAAAATTGTAAAAACTTATAATTAAAAATGAAAAAACCTCTAATATTGGAATTTAAAGTATTTTAAATCCTATGAAATTTAACTAATCAAACTAAGCACATCACAACCCCTGAATGATAGTGCAATGTCATCTTTAAATTATTCTAGGTCATTATAAACTCATTATGTACTCATATCAAATAATTACTTTTCAATGTTGTCCGAGCCTTATTGTATGATCAATAATTAAGATGTTAATTCATCCATCCATTTATATTGGACCATAAAAGAAAGATTTATTATGATTCCTACGGCTAGAATGATGTATATTCATTTAATGCTAACTTAATAACCACCAGAGGGATGACATTTCATAAGTCATATGAGGGTTGATTATATTCATACTACCACCATAATTTGATTGCGTTTCTAATTTGAACCAAAGAAAAGTGATTATAAATTTAATTTAAAAAATATATTTAGTCACTTACATGATTTGTATGCCATATGATCATTTTTATATATATTATATCTTAAATTTTTAATATTTCTAAATTGTTTGTAGGAATGCAAGTCGACATGTTAAGACCCCACCTAAACCCAAGCTAAATCCAACACATCAACCTACATTATGTTCAAATCCCTTGTAAGAGACTAAGTATAGAACTATTCATCATGTATAATTAAAATGATAAACCAAGGTTATTATTATAGTTTTGGATGGCACAGCAAAGAAGCTTGAACAAAAAGACCTTGCTTATGATGTCGCATAAAGGTATTTTGTAAGTTATCGAGTTGATCACATAGCAATTAAAAAAATATCAAAAATAAATTAGCTATCAAGAATAATTATTAGTCTTGCAAAGGAGCAAAAAAAATCCAAATTATTGAGAGAAAAAAGAACATGAAAATAGAGTAAGTTTATAGCTTTTAAGTAGCAATTTATGCATAACAAGAAATCCAAATCATTCTACTTCAAATAAAAAAAAAGTAGGCTTGCATCTCTTAAATTATAAAAAAATAACAAAAATAATTTTAATATTATCCATTGATACCACTAAAAGGTAGTAATATTGCTTTGAGAAGTATTTTCTTAAATTAGTTCAATTTTAGAATTTTATTAAATAGATTTTCTTGACAATCAAAGTACTATTCATTTTATTTTGTTGCTTCCAAAAATAACACTAACATTTATCACTTTGCAAAACAATTGGAATTCATCCACAACACTAATAATAATAATAATACTTAATATTTTCATCCTTAATCTATTTATATATATACATATATATAATGGATAATTATGTTATGGAATCCAAAATAAAAAATATATATGATTTGGGTTATATTTTAGTACCTAAATTTGGATACTCATCATTATCCCAATATAATTAAAAAAACATTATGCATAAACTCATTTCTACTTACTCAGTGTGTAGAAACGAGTTTATGCATATGTTTATGGATACAGAGTATGTATAAACTCCATATGCATATGTTTTTATTTATGAAAAAAAATGAGTTTCTACATAAACTCATATGCATACTTGAGTATATGCATACTGTATGATTAAAAGAAGGTAATTATCAGTATAGGAATTTGGAAGACCCAAATCATAAATATTTTGGATTTGGATCCCCAAATGTTATATTAAAATTAACAATTGTAATAAAAAATTATTATTTTGATTTTGGGTCCCCTTAACATTTTATGCTATAAATTTATAACTTTTATCCACTTTTGATGAACTGAAGTGCATAAACTTTGTTTATCTCATAGAAGTTTTTAATAAATATAAATCTAAAATAATAGTTTCAGAATTCAAAAATCAATTTTTAATTCTGATAGGGGTTACCAAAATATACTTTTTAAAAGAACAATGATAGGTTCAAATCCAAGGCTTACACCCATTTAATGATGCTACCAACCATCTAACTAGTAAGTTTTTAGAAATCTTGGATTCAAAAAAACTTTATAATGAGAACACAAGTAGGATTTGATAATTTTAAGTGTTAGAATTATGATTATATGTGTAACTATATGTATACCTACATGTAACTATATTTATAATTACATGTATAAAAACATACAACATTATATTTAACTATATGTGTATTACTATGTATAAATATTTGTATAACTATATATAAATATTTTTTTTACTATATAACACTCTACAACATTAAATATTACTATATTTATAACTCTGTATACATATATATAAATCTATATATTTATTTATAACTTTATATATTCATGTATAACTATTTGTATGAATATATTTATATATAACTATATGTTTAAATATATCAAAATATTAATAGCTATATATATATATATATACTATATGTATAATAACACATAACTATAAATAATTGTATCTTATTATTTATATAACTATAAAAGCTTTATACTTAACTATATTTAAATATATAATTTACATCTTATATTTAATATACATTTGTATATATTAGTATATAAAAATTATTTTACTTTATCTATACCTATACATATCTATATGTATAAATCTATAAAATTATATGAATAAATATATATACCTACATGTATAAATATAAATATAACTATATGTGTAACTATATGTATAACCACATGTAACTATATTTATAATCACATGTATTAAAACATAAAACAATATGTTTAATTATATGTGTATAACTATATATAAATATTTGTAAAACTAAATAAACTTTATATAATTAAATATAACTATATTTTTAACTATTTATACATATATGTTTACATATATGTAAATCTATATATTTGTTTATAGCATTGTATATATTTATCTATAACTAAATATAATTACTCGTATGAATATATGTGTGACTATATATATATATATATATATAACTAAATGTTTAACGATATATAAATCTTTATAACTATATATATTATATGTATGATAACATATAACTATAAATAATTCTATCTTGCTATATGTATAACTATAAAAACTGTATAGATAACTATATTTAAATATATAATTAATAACATGTATTTAATATACATTTTTATATATTAGTATGAAAAATGTATTTTAGTTTATTCACACTTATACATAACTATATGTATACATATATGAAATTATATGAAAAAATATATATACATACATGTATAAATATAAGTTTAATTATAAGTGTAAATATATGTATAACCACATGTAACTATATTTATTATATATGTATAAAAACATACTACATAATGTTTAACTAAATGTTTATAATTATATATAAATATTTGTATTACTATAAAAAACTCTATAAATAAATATAACGTTATTTTTAATTATGTATACATATATGTATGCATATATGCAAATCTATATAATTGTTTATAACTTTATATACATTTCTTTATATTTACTTATAACTATTTGTATGCATATATCTATATATAATTATATGTTTAACTATATGTAACTATTTATGACTACATTTACAATATGTATCCTAACATATAATTATATATGGGATAATAAAATTTTGTTGCACTAACTTGAAATAAAATGGCTAAAGAAATAATATCAACAATATGTAAGCACATAGCATCAGAGTGTCCGTTGATTATGCTCATATATGGTCTAATACAAATAATGGTTGTACTCTTACCTAAACCCAGCCATTGGGCCTCAGGCTCAAATATGAACTTATGTATAACAAAAGATATAATATTTGATAGGTTTGTACAGAAGAAATTTTATTTTCTTTTATATAATTCATCATTCTAACACTGCACTCTCTATGTGTCTCTCCCTCCCTCTATAATTATTTTTGTCCTTCTCTTCCTCTTTTTCTTTATGTCACACTCTATCTCTTGTAATTTTTTTTTCTCACTCTTCTTTCTTGCTTGTTCTCTCTCTATATCCTCCCCCACTTTCTCTCTCTCTCTCTCTCTCTCTCTCTCTCCCTCTCCCCCCACTCTTTATCTCTCCCTCCCCCTTTCTCCCCCTCTCTCCCTTTCACTATTTCTCTCCCCCTCTCCCTTTCACTATTTCTCTCCCCCCTCTCTTCCCCTTCTCTCTCTCCCTCTCTCTTTCCCATCTCCCCATTTATGTGCCCCTCTTTCTATCCACCTTATCTCTCTCTCTCTCTCTCTCTCTCTCTCTCTCCCTCTCTCTCCCTCTCCTCCTTCAAACTTTGAATGCCTTTCTTTTTTGTTTTCCTTTCTTTTGCATTATCATATTTTGCACCCTTCATCTAGTATTACTATGCTATCTATTAATCTTTTTTGTGCTAAAAATTTCTTTATCTATGAATGTTGATTCTGCAAATACATTGCCTCGATATTCATGATTTTTAATTTTTAAATATTCATTTGTAATTAATTTTATTTAAATATTTGTATATTTTGAAGTAATAGAATGTTTTATTTAAAATAATTATTGGACATTATTTTTTGTAAATAAAATAGGTGAAAATGAGTTTAGATCATCAATTGATGTACATAAGGGGTTATTAATGAATTTTTGAATAAAGATTTTTTGACTGGACTTGAAACTTTCATCAATTATGCATGTACTCAATCGAAATTGATGGATGGAGAAAAAATTAAGTATCCATGTAATCATCACATGTATCAAAATATCTCTTTTCATGATGCAAACACTATAAGATATCATTTGGCTAAATATGACTTTGTGCCAAATTATTTTGTTTGGATTTATCATGGGGAAAGTATAATGGCTCTGAATATTGATCAAAATAAGGGTACTGAATCATTTTCTTGTGGTGAATAATCATCAAACACATACCATAGAATGATCACGGAAGCTACTAGTGCTGACTTCAGAATGGATTACATGGATGAACCACCTAATCATGAAGCTTAGAAATTTTATGAAATACTTAAAGCTGGAGATAAAGTGTTGTGGTCTGGTTGTAAAATAAATTTGCAATTGTCACTTGTGGCTCAACAAATGAGCATTAAGTAAGAAAATTATATGTTTGAGAAAATATTGATTAGGTGACAGAATTGATAAAGGAGATTGTTTTGGATAATAATTTGATCACTAATAACTTTTACAACATTAAGAAGTTACAGTGAGGAATGGGTCTACCGGTGAAAAAAATTGATTGTTGCTTTAATGGATGCATGCTATATTAGAGCGGTGATAATGATTTAATTAGCTGTAAGTTTTGTGATCATCCTCGATTTATGAAGGCACCTCGAGTTGTAGATACACGACAAAAATTAAAGGTTGTCTTAATGAAGATGTATTATTTACTATTAATTCCTCGATTACAAAGACTATATGCATCAAATGCAATAGCAATTGATATAAGGTGGCATTCTGAGCATGAGGTTGAAGAAGGGGTAATGGATCATCCATTAGATTCACTTGCTTAGAAGCATTTTAATTATATACATAAATATTTTGCAGTAGAAAGTCGGTCTCTACACTGATAGATTTTAGCCATTTGGGCAATCTGAACAATAGTATTCAACATGGCCAGTGATAGTGACACCTTATAACTTTCCTTCGTGGTTGTGTATGAAGGAGCAATATATGTTTTTGTCAATATTGGTTCCAAGGCCAAAAAATCCAAAAGACATGCTGAATGTTTTATTACAACTTTATATTGCAGAGTAAATCATTTGTGGGATATTGGCGTGAATACATATGATATGTCAAAGAAGCAAAATTTTATTATGCGAGCAGCCCTTATGTGGATGCTAAGTAGCTTTCCTGCATAATTAAAGTTGTCTGGCTGAAGAACTACAGAATGATTCACATGCCCATATTGCATGAAAAATTCTGATTCATTTACCTCAAATTTAGTGGTAAATAGTCATGGTTTGATAATTTTCGTAAGTTTATACCTAAGAATCATCCTTTTCGAAGAAATAGAACTACATTTTGAAAATTAAATCTGTGATGAAGGAGATGATATTATGACAAAGATTCAGAGTTTGGGTTTGAAGAAGGTAACCTAAAAAGAAGCTACTGGAACTAATGGCCGAAAAGATAAATTATTTGGCTGGAGAAAGCATAGAATATTTTGGGACTTGCCCTATTGGAAGTCCAATTTAATTCATCATAACTTAGATGCAATGCATATTGAAAGATAATATGTTTGACAATGTTATCAACACTATCCTTAATGTAGATTGAAAAATAAAAGACACTTTAAAATCAAGACAAGAGCAGAATGATTACTATCGACATCCTGAATTGAAATTGAATGAGGAAATAGAAAAATTCACTTAGATAAAGAAATAGAAAGATAGAAAGATAGATAGCTAGATAGATAGATAGTCAGATATAAAAAATAGATACATAAAAATAGACAAATAGATAGATAGTTATATAGATAAATTGATATTTTGTCAGATTGATAGATAGAGAGATAAAAAGATAGACAAAATGATAGATAGATAAACAGATAAATTATTAGATAGATAGATAAATAGATAGATTGATAAATAAATATTTAGATAATTAGATAGATAGAAAAATAGATATATCAATTTATAGAAAGATAGATAAATAGATAGATACATAGATAAATAAATATATTGATAGATAGATATGTAGATAGATAGATAGATAGATATATATATATATATATATATATATATATATATATATATATATATATATATATATATATATATATATAAAGATAGATAATGAGACAAATATATAAATAAATATACAATTAGATAGATAGACAGACAGACAGATAAAAAAATAAATAGGTAGACATAGAGAGTAATAAACAAATTGACATATAGATTAATATACTGATAGACTAATAGACTAAAAGGTAGATAGATATACATATACAAAGATTGATAGATAAAAAGATAGACATATAGAAAGATAGATAGATAGACAGATAGGCAAATATATAGAGAGGCAGATAGATAGACAGACAAATAGACTTCTAGATAGACATATAGATAGATAGATAGATAGACATATAGATAGATAGATTGATTGATATAATGATAAATAGATAAACAAATAGAAATACACACAGATAAGAATGAAAGAAAATATATATATATATATATATATATATATATTAAGTTAGATAGATACATAGAAAGGAATGTAGATAAATAGATAAACACATGGATAGATAGATAGAATAATAGAATAATCAACATATAGATAGATAAACATATAGATTGATAGTCAATTAAAATGAAAGATAGATAGAAAAATTTAAAGACAAATAGATAGATGGACATATAGATAGATATATGTATGGACATATAGAAAGATAAATATATTATCAGATAGTCACAAAGATAGATCAATAGATAGAATGCTAGTTAAAATGATAAATAGATATATAGATAGATAAATAATTAGATAGATAGATAGATAAAGAGATATGTAAGTAGATAGATAGAGAGATAGATAGATAGATAGATAGATAGGGGGATAAATAGATAGATAGGTAGCTAGGTCGGTAGATAGATAAATAAATAAATATATAGATAGATAGATTGATTGATTGATAGATATATAAATAAAAAATAAATAATTAAATAGATAGAAAGATAGATAGATATATAGATAGATAGATATATAGATAGCTAGATTAGTTAATTCATTGATAGATTGATTGATAAATTCATAGATAGATAGACTGATAGACAAATAGACAAATTAAATGAAATCAGATAGATTGATAGATAGATAAAAAATATTACAAATAGATAGATATACAGATAGACAGATATAACAAATAGACATATATAAAGATAGATAAATAGAAAAGTAGACAGATAGATAGATAGACAAATAGGTAGACATATGATAGATAGATAGAGAAATAGACAGATATATAGATAAATAGATAGATATATAGAGAGATAGATAGATATACATATTGATAGATAAACATATAGATAGATAGACATATAGACAGATAGACAAATATACAGATATATTGATTGACAAATAGATAAATAGATATAAAGATAGATAGATATGTAAATAGATATATATATATATATATTATTTGATAGATAGATAGATTTATATATATATATATATATATATATATATATAGATAGATAAATAAATATATAGATAGAAAGATAGATAGATATGCAAGTATATAGATTGATAAATAGAAAGAAAGATAGAATGATATGCAGATATATAGAAAAATAAATAGAAAGATTGATAGATAGAAATATAGACATATATATAAATTGTAAAACGTATAGAAAGATAGACATATAAATAAATAGACGAATAGACAAACAGATAAATAGATAATTACATAGACTATTCGATAGATAGTTTGGTAGATTTAAAGAAAAAAAGATGACAAATTGATTAATAGATAGATATATAAATAGGTAGATAAAAAGATGGATAGATAGATAAATTATAACATAGATAAAAAGATAGATACATAAATAGATATATAGATTGTTAGATAAATATAAATATAATTAGATAGATAGATAGATAGATAGAAATTTAGATAGATATATAAAAACATAGATAAATAGATAAATAGATAGATAGACATATAGATAAATAGATATATAGATAGATAGATATACATATTGATAGATAAACATATAGATAGATAAACATATAGGCAGATAGACAAATATACATATTTATAAATTAACAAATAGATAGATAGATATAAAGAGATAGATAGGTAAATAGATAGATAGATATATATTTATATAAATATTATTTGATTGATTGATTGATATATATATATATAGATGATATATAGATAAATAAATATATATATAGAAATTAGACAGATATGCAAGTATATAGATTGATAAATAGAAAGAAAGATAGAATGATATGCAGATAGATATAAAAATAAATAGAAAGATTGATATAGAGAAAGATAGACATATATATAAATTGTTAAATGGATAGAAAGATAGACATATAGATAAATAGACAAATAGACAAAAAGATAAATAGATAATTACATAGACTATTCGATAGATTGTTGGGTAGATTTAAAGAGAAAAAATGACAATTGATTGATAGATAGATATATAAATAGGTAGATAAAAAGAACGATAAATAGATAAATTATAACATAGATAGAGAGATAGATACATAAATAGATAGATAGATTGTTAGATAAATATAAATATAATTAGATAGATAGATAGATATATAAAAACATAGATAAATAGATAAATAGATAGACAGACAGATAGATAGATAGATATATAGAAAGACATATATATAGAAAAAAAATATATAAATAGATATACAAAAACATAATAAGACAGATATATAAATAGATAGATAGACAAGTAGTAAAATAAACTGATAGAGAGATAGACAAATAGATAGATAGATTAATAGACTAATAGTTAATAGATACATAAATAGACAGATAGAAAGATCAAAAGATATAAGATAGATAGATAGACAGATTGGCAGATGATAGATAGACAAATTGATAGATAAATAGAAAGACATATAGACTAATGGATAGATACACAAAATGATAGATAGATAGATAGACAAATAGATAGATAGATAAATAGGTAGAAAGGTAGATAGACCATTAGATAGATAGATAGACAGATAAATAAATTGATAGATAGATTAATAAATAGATAGCCTGATAAATAGATAGATAGATAGATAGATATATTAATATATATATATATATACAAGCAGATAGATAGTTAAATATAATGATAGAATGAATGTCATAAAGAATCATAATCATATAGATAGATAAATATATAAAATGCTAAATAGTTAGAGAGATTGAAAGATAAACAAATTGATATATAAAAAATAGACATATAGAAAAATAGATAGATAAAAATATAGATAGATAGATTGATAGAAAGTCAGGAAGATAGATTGACATATAAAAAGATTGACAAAATGATAGATAGATAGATTCATAAATAAGTAGATAGATAGATAGATATGTAGATAGATAGGTTAGTTGATAGGAAGATAGATAGATAAATAGATAGATATAGAAATATATAGATAGTTAGATAGATAGATATATAAATACATAATTAGATACATATAAAGATAGGTATATAAATAGATAGATATGAAGATAGACTGATATATAGTTAGTTTTGTTGATTGATTGATAGATTTATTCATAGATTTATTGATAGATTGATACATAGATATATGGATAGAAAGATAAATAGATAGATACAAAAATAAACAAATATTACAGATAGATAGATAGGTAGGTAGACAAATATTACAAATAGACAAATATACAGATTGATAACTTAATAGATAGATAGATGGATAAAATGATAGTCAGAAAGATAAAAAGTTAGATAGATAGATAGTTAGATTGATAGATAATTAGATAGGAAGATAGATCAATAGACCATTAGACAGATCGACATATTTATAGATAAACATATAGACAAATAGAAAGATAGATTGATTGATTGATATATTGATTAACAACAAGTTAGATAGATATATATATATCAATAAACATATAGATAGATATTAAGATAGATATATAGTTGGATAGATAGATAGATATATAGATAGATAAAAAGATCCCCAGATATTTAGATAGATAGATAGATATACAAATAATTTGGTAGATATAAAGATACATATATAGATAGATAGATAGGCAAGTCAATAGATTAATTAATAGATAGATAGATAGATAGAATGATAGACTAAAAGATAGATAAAGAAATAGATAGATAGGCAGATAAAAAGATAGACAGATAGATATTTAGTTAGATGGATAGAATAATAAACATATAGACAAATAATAAATGGCAACCCGTAGAGAGAGAAAGTGCATTCTTATATAGAGAAAACACCATTTTTGAGCGAAGAAAGCTCAAATTCAAGCTAAAAATGGGGAATTCTAAATTGCTCTCTAATAAGAAAATGTTCTCATCTCTCTTCAAAGAAGTCGCACCCATTTTTCTGAACTTTGAAGCAAAAATGGTGTCTCCTGCAGTCCTATTTTCGAAGGAAGAAATCAATAAACTGGAAGACTCATTCGAGCTCACTCTCATTAAAAAATTCTCGCACGGTCGGCCTGAAATTAATGCCATTTATGATTTCTTCGCCTCCTTGAAGTTACGGGCAGTGGTGAAGCTCGTATGGTATGATGGCAAGCACGCCTTCTTCCAGTTCAAGGAAGAAGACGACTTCCTCCGAATATAGGGCAGAGGACAGTGGAGCATCGTGGGTCAGCCCATGCGCATCTTCAAATCGTCGCAGAGCTTCACACCTCTTGAAGAATCCTCTCATGCACTGGTATGGATTAACTTACCGAAAATCTCCTTGCACTTCTTTAACAAGCTATCTCTCTACTCTATTGGACTCTCCTTCGGTAAACCTTGGCTTCTAGATGAAGCTATAGCATGTATAACTAGGCCTAGTGTCGCTAGGATTTGTCTGGAAGTTGACATTAGGCTCCCCCTACCGAGTAGAGTGTGGATAGGCAGTGACCTTACTAATGGATTCTGGAAAGAAGTTCATCCAGAATCCATCCCAAAATACTGCACATACTGCCACAGAATGGGACATGAGGAAGAAGTTTGCATGGCCGGTGGAGGGAAGAAGAGAGAGGGGAAGTTTAGTAAAGAAGAGAGAAAATGGAAACGGAGTGAATGGGTAAAAAAAGGGCAGGGTATAGGAGATAGTGACAATAGCAAAGGGGAAGATAAAATAGAGAGGGAGAAAAGACGAGCAAGGAATAGCATAGAAGAGGCAGAAATATCAAAGTAGAAGAAGCACCTTAGAGGAATGGAAGAAAGCCCAGAAGGAGATAATGGGGGATGGGGTAGAAAAGGGATTACTAGAAAAGGCTGAGGAAAGTGAGAGGAAAGCAGAAAGGGCAGAGAAAAAGGGAGACATAAGGAAGGACACAAGGCTGGAAAAGCATTTAAAATGGGGAAAAAATGGCAGATATCGGAAAGTGGTTAGAGGAGACATCCAAGGAGGCTGAATTGGGAGTAAAGGGGCTGGAAGATAGAAGAGGAAAGAAAGCTAGAAGTAAGAGAAGGGAGGGGGTAAGAGAGACAAAAACAATGGAGAAAATGGTATAATTTAACTTGGAGGAGGATGATCTTTTATCGGAGGAAGAAACAGATGCAAAAAGCTGGCCCATAATAAACACAAGCATGGGAGAAACTAAGATTGAATCAAAATAAACACATGACGATTCAGAAATAAGAAAATAGAAAATTAGGAGTAATATCCCGCAAGAGAGAGAGAGTGCATTAGAGGCTATTAGAAAAATGTGCAAAAGCCTAGGAAAAATTCAACTATTTAGCACAATAGAACAAGCCCCACCAAGTTCAATCAAACCTCCAAGAAACATGAAAAAACATGTTAACAAGAAATATTATTTGAAGTACACAACTAGAGCACAAGCAAAGTTCACTTGAAATGTTTAATAGCTTATATTGGAATTTAAGAGGAGTGGAAAACTCTCCTACTTTAAATAGACTAAGAATATTAATTAAAATATTTAAATTTAAGATAGTCATTATAACTAAACCAATGGTAAATAAAGATCAGATAGATAAATATAGGAATGCTCTTGATCTTGAAAAGGCCTTTTCAAACTTAAATGGTAAATTATGGATCTTGTGGAAAAGATCGATGGATATTGAAATTATAGCAGAAGCTGAGCAGATTATAAGCTTTAAATTAAGAAGCCTTCAAGACCCAATTATATCTGTGGTGTATGCAAGCAATGCTAAGGAAGAAAGAAATGCCCTATGGAAGGAGATGGAAAAAATAGCAGCCTTAAATTCTCCATGGATTATTGGAGGAGACTTCAATGTAATTAGAAATGCTAACGAAAAAAGAGGAGGAAGACCTCCTGACCAAATGGCATTAGCTCATTTTAATGAGGTAATTTCAAGAGCAAATCTAATGGAAGCAGACTTCCTAGGTTCTAATTTTACATGGTGCAACAACTGGAAGAGGAGGAAAGTGATCTGGTCTATGCTGGATCGAGTCCTACTTAACACTAAAGGGGTGGACAAGATTGGCGGAATAAAGGTCATGCATCTCAACAGAACATGCAAGGATCATAACCCTTTGCTTATAACATTTGAAAATAGTGAAGGGAAACATAAAGGATTTATGTTTCAAAATATGTGGGGAATGCATAAAGGGTATGATGGCATAGTAAAGGAATCATGGGAAAAACATGTTTCAGGTAATCCTTTGCAAAGTTTAGCGAAGAAATTACGTAACTTAAGGCAGACATTAAGCAAATGGAACAAAGATATTTTTGGAAAAATCAATAAAAATATTCATGAATTGGAACAGGAAGTGTCTACCTTAGAAATGGAGTTTGATCAAAAAGAAGATAGCTCAAGTATCCAGCTGAACAAGGCCAAAGCTGAATTAAGACTGAGAATGCATATGGAAGAAGTTTTTTGGAAGCAAAGGGTGAGAATCAAGTGGTTAAAAGATTGAGATATAAATACAAAATGTTTAATGTAATGGCCAAAGTAAGAATTCAAAAACAAAAAATAAAATGGTTAAAAGAATCTAATGGTAAATGGTTAGATAAAGAAGAGGATATAAAAAATGAATTAGAAGAATATTTTAAAAATTTATTATGTAAGCCATTTACTCCGAGAAAAAACACATTAATTCAAAATATTGAGAGAAAAGTCTCAGAAAATGATAATAAAATTTTAGTAAAGAATTCCCAATAGAAGAAGAAGTCAAAGAAGTAGTTTCCAATGCAAATAAAGATAGTGCTGCAAGTCCTGATGGATGGAACAATGGGTTTTTTCAGTGCAGCTGGAACATTATTAAAAAAGCATGGAGTAATTCTTTTATTGTTTTGGTTCCTAAGAAATCTAACCCATAGATAGGAGAAGACTACAGGCCAATTAGTTTATGTAATTCAATCTACAAGATATTAGCTAAGGTTATTTAGAGTAGACTTAGTAAAATCCTCCCATCTATTATATCGATAGAACAAACAGGTTTTGTTAAAGATAGATTGATGATTGAAAACATCAATCTAGCTTCAGAATTGATTAGAGAGATAGGAGCTAAGTCGAGCGGACATAATATAATATTGAAACTAGATCTTTCTAAAGCATTTGACATGGTGGAATGTGAAATATTATGTTATTTAATGAGAAAAATGGGTTTCTCGGAATTTTGGATAAATTTAATACACAGATGTATATCAGGCGTATGGGTTAAAATACTTATAAATGGGCAAGCAGGCAAAGAATTTAAAACCTCAAGAGGACTTAGACAAGGGGACCCTCTTTCTCATTCCGTTTTTAATATCTATCTAGAACTCTTTATTGTAAATTTGAAAAAGGAAATGAGTGAAGGGAAAATTGTTAGATATAAGCACCCAAGAAACACACTGACGGTGTGCTGCTTGGCATACACAGACGATATTATAATTTTCTCAAATGCCAGTAACCGATCCATAAGACATATGATGAAATTATTAAATACAATGGAAGAAGAAACTGGACAGATGTTGAATAAGAATAAATGTCAATTTATGATAGCAGAAAAATCTCATGAAAATATAGCTCAAAAGATAAAAAATATCACCGGATTCATACATAAAAAGGGTACGCTAATGTATCTTGGATGCCCGATCTATGAGGGAAGGCTAAAGGGGGAATACCTAGCATTCCTAGTGGAAAAATTAAGGTGAAAGATCGCAGGTTGGAAAGAAAATCTGCTAAGCATGGCAGGAAGAGTTACTCTAATCACACATGTATTGCAGGTGTCACTGACACATACTCTAATGTCTTTACAGCCATTGAAAACTATCATAAGAAAACTAGAAAGAGAAATGTCAAACTTCCTATGGGGAAAAAGTGGAAGTAAAAATAAGATGCATTGGAAAAAATGGGAAGACCTATGCTTTTCGTTAAAAGAAGCTAGCTTGGGCTTTTCAAATCTCAATGATATAGCAAAAGCTTGGGCCTGCAAGAACTAGTGGAGAATTAAAAATAATAAAAACAATAGCCTATGGGTGGCATATATAAAAGCTAGATACGGACTAGGTAGTAATGCCTTTAATAATACAAAAAGAGCATCAAAAAGTTGGAATTTAATTTACAAGCAGAGAAATATGGTGGAAAATCATTCCATATTAACTAAAAGTGGATGGAAATGGTCCTTGGATGCATAAGGAAAATTTACATTAAAAAGTGTAAAAGAGCTTATCAGAACTAAAAAAATTCCACAATTGATTTTTGAAGAAGCATGGAAAAAGGAACTTCCACAAAAAATAAACATTTTAATGTGGAAACTCCTCTCAAAAGCCATCCCTATTGATGAGCACATTCAAAATAAAGGTATAAGATTAGCATCTAGATGCGAATATTTTAACCAAGAAATAGAAAGTATGGATCATCTGTTTTCAATAGGGAAGATAGCTAAAAACATATGGAAGAAACTAGAAATAAAAGTTGAGTTAGAAAAAGACTCGGATGTACGGATAGAAAGAATAAAAAAATGGAAGGAAAGTAAAACAAAGAAAAAGATCATCAAATGGCTAAGGATATACATCCCTCACATTACTGTATGGTCTCTCTGGAAAGCATGAAATAAAAGCAGATTTGACGGCATTCCAATGAATGCAGTAAATATTCTAGAAGAAATTAAAAAGAATTTGCATTTATCTTAGCCTGTAGCCCTATTAAACTTGGAAGAGTAGGAATAGATGAAAACAAGAAAGAAGCTTGGGGTCTAATTACAAGGACAAAGGAAAGACCATAAATTAAAATTATCAGATGGAAAAAGCCCCAACGTAATGGTCTAGTATTAAATACGGATGGGAGCTTTAAAAGGGATATGGGAGCGGCAGGTGGAGGGGGGGCTATAAGAAAGGAGGAAGGCAAAGTGATAAGAGCATTCACAATGAATGGTTTAGCCTCCTCTGCCTTGGATGCAGAGGTTATTGCTTTGCATAAAGGTTTGCAAATATGTAAAGATAATAATTTTCAGAATATTCAAGTGCAAGTTGATACGAGTTTATTAGTAGATTTAGTAATAGGAAAAATAGATCTATGGAAACTAGAAGAAGATATTGATAAAATTAAAACTCTACTAATAGAACTTAAAGGGAAATTTATACATATATTCAGAGAAGCAAATGCTTTGGCAGACAAATTAGCAGAAGATGATACAAAGAGAGGTTTTCAAGAATTTGAAGAGAAAGATACCCCAGACAAATATAAAGGTTTAATAAGTTTAGATAAAATAGGTTTCCCATATATTAGAATTCAAAAAAATCAAAAATTAAAAATTAGATCTAAAGGATAAAGAGGGGAAGAGAATAATTTTTTTAAAAAATCTGATATACTAAAAAAAAAGATAAATTTTGCAGACAAACTCTTTTACAGGAGTAGGTCATGAAACAAGTGAAGAGCCACCCCGGTCCAGTGGGAAGGGCAATAAAAGATAGGCAAAAAAAAAACTGTTAAGCTTTGGATATTGGAAATTTGTTTTGCTTGGTTGTGTTTTTGGTTTTGTTTTCAGACAGGTTAAATATTTAAGGAGCAGTGAAAGTAAAGCTGCTGTAAGGCTAGAATTTTCTGCTCTTTTTGTTTGTTTGTTTATGGTTTCTTTGATTTTTCAGGATAGTGTTAAACGGGCCACCAATCCATGCTCTTTTGAACTAAAAGTAATCTGGAATTAGCAAGAGTCTGCAATAGTCATGTGTTATGTATTTCAAAAAGCTCTAAAGTCATGTGTTAGGTATACAAAGGGGGATAAGAAGTCTGTAATTTTCAGAATTCATGTGCTATGTTTTAAATAAAAGGATCTAGGAAAGGTAAGTGTCTAGTTTAGGTGTTCAGCAAAAACCAAGATGTGGCTAAGAGGACTTGAAACAGCTCTTGAGAAGAAAGTTAAAAGCTATATCGGAGAATTAAGAAAGGCAAAGGAAGGGATAGACAGCACGTAGAGAAAAGGCTCGACAGAAACTTGTGTAACAAGGTGACAAGGTAATTTGAAAAGTGGGAAATAATTTTTTTTTGCAGGGAAATAGGGCATATAAAGCATAGAAAGGGGGAAATTTGGAAAAGAGTAGCGATGATCTATGGAGTGCTAGGAAAATAAAAGATGGAAGCCTTGAGTAAAGTAAAGATTGAAGACTCATAAAGTTTTTTTTTTTACTTTTGGAAAGCTCCTAGTTAGCACTAGGAAAATTTCATTATTGCTAGTCATTAGAAATGGGATATGGATGTAAGAGGGAAAAGGGTGGAAATAGTTTGTATAAACTGTATTCCTCCGCCAAAAGAGAGGGCTAAAATTAATAAACAAACCTTTAAAAAACATATAGACAAATAAACAAATAGACAAATAGACAGATAGACATATAGATAAATATATGGATAAATAGACAGATTGATAAATAGTCAGATAGATTGATTGACAAAAAGATAGATAAATTGATAGATAGATAGATAGATAAAAAATAGATGATAGAAAGATAAACAGATAGATAGATAGTCACATAGAAATAATAGACATATAGACAAATATACAAATAGTTAGATAATTATATTGACAGATTGGTAGATAGTCTGATATATAGATTGAAATGAAAAGGATAGACCAATTGATAGATAGATAAATAAATTGGTAGACAGATAGATAGATAAAAAGATAAATTATTCGATCGATAAATAGACTAATAGATATATAGATAAATATTTAGATAATAGATAGATAGATAAAATGATAGATAGATATATAAATAGATAGATAGATATATAGTTAAATAGATAAATAGATAGACATATAGATATATATATATATACACAGATAGAGAAAGAGATAAATAGATATTTAGATATATAGATCAATAAATAGATAGATAGACAAATAGATACATTGACAGATATATAGATAGATAGATTGATCGATAGATATATAAATAGATAGATAGACAGATAGATAGATATATATATAGACATAAAGATTGATAGACAAATAGAAAAATAAATAGATAGACTGATAGACTAACAGACTGATAAATAGATAGAGAGAAAGATTCATAGATAGAAAGAAAGATAGATCTACTAATAGGCAGATAGAAAGATAAATATATAGGCAAATAGATAGATGGATAGATAGACAGATATCAGTTAGATAGAAAGCCAGATAGATCGAAAGAGAGATAGACCTATTGACACAGATATATATATATATATATTTATATTTATATTTATATTTATATTTATATTTATATATTTATTTATTTATATATTTATATATTTATATATTTATATATTTATATATTTATATATTTATATATTTAATATTTATATATTTATATATTTATATATTTATATATTTATATATTTATATATTTATATATTTATATATTTATATATTTATATATTTATATATATTTATATATTTATATATTTATATATTTATATATTTTATATATTTATATATTTATATATTTATATATTTATATTTTATATATATTTATATTTATATATTTATATATATATATATTTATATTTATATATTTATATATTTATATATTTTATATATTTATATATTTATATATTATATATTTATATATTTATATATTTATATATTTATATATTTATATATTTATATATTTATATATTTATATATTTATATATTTATATATTTATATATTTATATATTTATATATTTATATATTTATATTTTAATATTTTAATATATTTTTATTTTTATATATTTATATATTTATATATTATATATTTATATATTTATATATTTATATATTTATATATTTATATATTTATATATTTATATATTTATATATTTATATATTTATATATTTATATATTTATATATTTATATATTTATATATTTATATATTTATATATTTATATATTTATATATTTATATATTTATATATTTATATTTTATATATTATATATTTATATATTTATATATTTATATATTTATATATTTATATATTTATATATTTATATATTTATATATTTATATATTATATATTTATATATTTATATATTTATATATTTATATATTTATATATTTATATATTTATATATTTATATATTTATATATTTATATATTTATATATTTATATATTTATATATTTATATATTTATATATTTATATATTTAATATTTATATATTTATATATTTATATATTATATATTTATATATTTATATATTTATATATTTATATATTTATATATTTATATATTTATATATTTATATATTTATATATTTATATATTTATATATTATATATTTATATATTTATATATTTATATATTTATATATTTATATATTTATATATTTATATATTTATATATTTATATATTTATATATTTATATATTTATATATTTATATATTTATATATTTATATTTTATATATTTATATATTTATATATTTATATATTTATATATTTATATATTTATATATTTATATATTTATATATTTATATATTTATATTTTATATTTATATATTTATATATTTATATATTTATATTTTATTATTTATATATTTATATATTTATATATTTATATATTTATATATTTATATATTTATATATTTATATATTTATATATTTATTATTTTATATTTTATATATTTATATTTTATATATTTATATATTTATATATTTATATATTTATATATTTATATATTTATATATTTATATATTTATATATTTATATTTATATATTTATATATTTATATATTTTATATTATATATTTATATATTTTATATATTTATATATTTATATATTTATATATTTATATATTTATATATTTTATAGTATATTTATATATTTATATTTTATATATTTATAATTTATATATTTATATATTTATATATTTATATATTTATATATTTATATATTTATATATTTATATATTTATATATATATATTTATATATTATATATTTATATATTTATATATTTATATATTTATATATTTATATTTATATATTTATATATTTATATATTTATATATTTATATATTTATATATTTATATATTTATATTTATATATTTATATATTTATATATTTATATATTTTATATTTATATATTTATATATTTATATTTATATTTTATATATTTATATATTTATATATTTATATATTTATATATTTATATATTTATATTATATATTTATATATTTATATTTTATATATTTATATATTTATATATTTATATATTTATATATTTATATATTTATATATTTATATATTTATATATTTATATTTATATATTATATATTTTATATTTATATATTTATATATTTATATATTTATATATTTATATATTTATATATTATATATTTATATGATTAT
>JAREIK010001437.1:0-65562 GCA_029783825.1 Sapria himalayana
TTCTCCTTATTCTCCTTTTTCTCCTTCTTCTTATTATTCTCCTTATTCTCCTTATTCACTTTATTATCTTTTTTCTCATTTTTCTCATTTTTCTCCTTATTCTCCTTATTCTCCTTTTTATCATTTTTCTCCTTATTATCCTTATTCTCCTTATATTCCTTATATTCCTTATTCTCCTTATTCTCCTTTTTCTCCTTATATTCCTTATTCTCCTTTTTCTCCTTATATTCCTTATTCTCCTTTTTCTCCTTATATTCCTTATTCTCCTTTTTCTCCTTATATTCCTTATTCTCATTTTTCCTCATTTTTCTCATTTTTCTCCTTATACTCATTATTCTCCTTATTCTCCTTTTGCTCCTTATTCTCTTTATTCTCTTTTTTTTCTTTTTTCTCCTTATACTCCTTATTCTCCTTATTCTCCTTTTGCTCCTTATTCTCCTTATTCTCTTTTTTTTCTTTTTTCTCCTTATACTCCTTATTCTCCTTATTCTCCTTTTTCTCTTTATACTCATTATTCTCCTTATTCTCCTTATTCTCATTTTTCTCCTTATTCTCATTATTCTCCTTTTTCTCTTTTTTATCTTTTTTCTCCTTATTATCCTTATTCTCCTTATTCTCATTATTCTCTTTATTCTATTTTTTCTCTTTTTTCTCCTTATTCTCCTTATTCTCTTTTTTCTCTTTTTTCACCATTTTCTCCTTTTTCTCCCTTTTCTCTTTTTTCTCATTTTTTCTTCTATTTATCCTTTTTATCCTTATTCTCCTTATTCTCATTTTTCTCCTTTTTTCTCCTTTTACTCTTTATTCTTCTTATTCTCATTTTTCTTATTATTCTCCTTATTCTCATTTTTATCTTTTTTTCTCATTATTCTCCTTATTTTCTTTTTTATCATTTTTCTCATTTTTCTCATTTTTCTCATTTTTCTCCTTTTTTTTAATAAAGTTTGTTTTATTATTAATAACCCTCTCTTTTGGCGGAGGAATACCATTTTTACATCCTACATCTACACGTAGCCCTCTTACACCCATCTTAACCTTAAACATAGTTGCTAACATATTGGATTTTAAGAACTTTCTCAAATAAGCATTTTCCTTTTATAAATTAAACTAGAATAGGCTGAAGGCTTTGCTCTAGTTTATCAAGCCTCTTAAGAAGCCTCTATTTTCGGGCATTCTTTCGGCTCATCTTTCATTTGCTTTCATGTGTTGTTCGGCCGTTTCCTATGCTCCGCATCTGTCCTCGTATCTTCACCGTGTCTGTTGTTATTCACGTCATTCCCGAATATTTATCAACCATCATCCTTCTTCATTTATACGCTCCAGTAGATTTTTACGCTTTATACGCTTCATTTGTTGTTCAGTCGTCTGTTCTTCGGCCGTGTCTGTTGATCACCGTCATCCTTCTGTTTATACGCTTTATTTGCTTCAAATTATAAAATAAGCATAGTAGTCATCCTTCTTCACCGTGTCTGTTGTTCGGCCGTTATCCTTCTTCATTTCTACACTTTTCACGAGCTGCTACAAGACTTAGGACTTTCTGCATAGCTCAACCAATAACAGTTGTATAACAGATAACTCAGCCAATAAACCAGATTATTGCATAGCTCTGTCTATATCACCTTTCAAACCAGATTATAACATATAAATAAATCACCTTCGAGCTCGTATAAACTGCATGAATGTTGATCACCCACAGGGCCAGGTGATCAGTCGAAAATCAACAGCAGTCCAGTAAGCCAGTGATAAAAACTTATGATTGTATGATCTTATCAAGAGCAATATATATATAAATTGCTTTATTTAATCCACAAAGTTAACATCTTAATCCCACAAATAAATAAATCCGAGGGACCATCAACAGTATAAAATAACAACCTCATAGCTTTACACCGCAACAATGAACAAATACATATCTATGCGTTTGCACAGCCTACCAACCAAGTATGGAGCTGTGCCCATGCTTTAGGACTCACTTACTTACTTCTTTTTGATTATTTAATCAAAAGAATATATATATAAACTGCATTATTAACCTATAGAACATCCGCAAAGTTAACACTTTAGAAAAACAATAAATACCATTGGCAGATTAGTATTTTAACATCTTCATCCTGCAAAACATGTGCACAACCTACCAACCAAGACCCCATGCTGAATCTACCACTTCATATGGAGCTGCGCTGCTGAAAATTAAACACCAATGCATATCCAAGAATCTCATGCTTTAAAACTCGCCTACTTGCTTCTTTTTTAGATTATTTAAACTAAATAATGAGAATAATATTTTTTTACTTATTCTCATGCTGAATAAGTATATTATTCTTATATGCATCATGTCATGTCACATGTCGTGCCTAGACAATCCAACCTAGTTTATATATTTATCTTATCCTGGATGTTCAAGTTTAAATCTTTTTAGTCATTCATGTATGTAAGTATTTATTATATTTAATTATAGTCTTGATTTTCTATCTGCAGTAATATTGGATACAACAAAAAAATAAAATTTGATACTATGTTGAATATCAGGGGGGTTAATAGATTATATTTCATCTTAAATATTGTGAGATAAATGAATTCATATAATTTTTATAAATTTAAAATATCTAAATTCTTATTATTATTGTCAAATAATAAAATAGTAATTATTATTTAAGTATCGAGATAGTTTATTCCTATTTGATAAATTATCACATTGTTTATCTCTAACGAACTAAATAAAAAAGTTATTATCTCTAAATATAATTTTTATGTTCATACTTAGAATCTCATTATAATTATTATATTTAGTATCATTATATATAGACATATCATTTAATTTTTTATTAATAAAATTTTTTGGTTTGTATGTTTGCTTCATGCAGGTAAACATGTATCATAATATATTTTAAATGTATTATGATACATATTTTAAACATACTTAGCATACACACATTCAAATAATATAAAATTGGAATAAAGGATTATAATTTTAAATATTTGATTTTTATCCTAAATGTAAGATATTCTAAATACTTATTAAATATATTACTAATATTATATGTGCAAATAAATGTAATGTAAGTGGTTGGAATATGCACAAATAAATATATGGTTGTTGTATCATAAAATAATTTTTAAGAATATTATAAATAAAATTTTTATATTGAAGTTAAAATTATCAATCATAAGTTTATCATTTTTATTATTAAAATAGTTGGATATCACGTGTTGGTAGTTAATATATAATTTTAATATAAGGTAAGTATAATTCTAATAGTGTCTCATATTTATTCAGATTTTTTTTAAATCTTGCTGATAAATAACGACTATTAAATTCTTGTTGTTGCTAAGTAACCTAAGATATTTTAGTGATTTTTTTATAGAAAAAAAATAATTTTAATTTTCATATGTACTATTAGGTTAATAACATAATACATATGTTTAATTTAAAAAATTTTATCTAATAATACTTCTCTAATGGTTTTAATAAATATATTAATGATTACTCTATCTGTCATTGAAAGTTTTATTGAAAGTTGTACTAAATATTTAATTTTGAATGTAATTTTTTTAAAATTCTTGTTATATATTCATATATGATAGTTATCATGAAGATAAATGATATAATAAGATTTGATTTTTTTAAAATTTATATTTTAAATTTACATAGTTGCTGGTGGAGTATGTGAATTATGTATCATTATGACAAGTATAGATTTCAAATGTCAAGGATACTTTTTTATTATATTTCTTAAATTTATTAATTATTAATTATTTTTTAATTTATAATATTTTATCATGTTATTTTGACTAATGGACCTAGGAATCATATGGTATACAGGTAGGAATTAAGTCTGCATAATATTAATTATCCTAGGAATAAGATCATTCAAAAATCTAATCGAAAAATTATTATTATAATTAGTCTAACCATGTATTTTTTCTCATAGTTATACAACATGTGAAAGGGGTTAAAAAAGTTAAATATTGATCCAACTTCAAAGATCTTGTTGCATTATTTAGTTTGTTTGAGATCTAATATATTATATTTTTGATGTATTAATTAGTGTGTCTTTTAAGGTGTTCAATGTCATATACACTCTTATATATATATATATATATATATATATATTATAATATATATAATGTATTAAATTTTTTTTGATATCTCTAGAATTTTTTTAAAAAAATTTTAAAGTGAGTTCATTCTATTGAATTTATATAGTTTTAAGTTTTTTAGATAATGAGTTTGGATCGAAATCACTGAATAAAATCTAATTTTGATATGATATTTTAATTGTGTTATTGATATTATTTAAATCTATATCAAATTTATTATTATTAAACTAACTATTTGTTATTTGTTAATTTATATTTAAAATATTATATTATTCTATAACTAATAATAAAATTTATCAAAAAAATTATGTACCACAATTGCATCACATTTATTTATTTGAGTAAAAACTTGTATCTTACTTTTCACAATTTTTGGAATTACATTAGGACTATTTAGGTCATAGGAATTGAGAGTGCAGAGGGATAGCTAAGAGGATGAATTAAAAATAAGAGAGAAGAAAAGAGAATGAAATTCTAGAATTATCAATTTTATATTTATAAAATTTTTAGATTAAAATACTATATATTTTTTATTTTTTTTAAATATTTTTAAAGGTTAGAAATTCGATAGTCATTGGATTTTTGCTATAGTCGTTGAATGGTTGGAAATAAATTAGACTGCTATGGATTTTTTGAACAATATAAAAAAATATTTTTGTTACAGACACTAAAAGCGATAGGTTGCCATCACTTTTTGTGTTGGGACTCGTTATTTGAATTTGTAGGGCACTACCATATGAGACACTTTATTTTTTTTAAAAAATGTGTCACCTCTCATGGCTATCCAGGATCCAACATGGTATGAGCCATGCTTCGAGCTGGTATGACCTTGATCTAGGTATAGTTTTGGACAATGCTGTGATGATCAGGCATAGTTAATTTGGGGTGTGCCTTGGGCCGTGCCTGAGCTGCCCGACCCATTTTACATATCTATATGTTGAGTTGCTAGAGTACCACAATAAAGTATTATTGATCTTTAAACTGATATGTCCAACTTTTTCAATAAGTGATTAATCCACTAAAACTTATAAGTAATTGATTTTATATTCTTGTACTCTATTTCTATATTGAATCTAGAAATAATAATTAATTACTTATTTTTCTAAGAAATAAGATTATTTAAAAAAAATATATAAAATTATGTAGTGAACATTTTATTTATAATTGTTAGAGTTCAACTAGAATATAAATAAATATATGCTCAAATATATCTTTGTTTAGATATATATTTCACATACTTGAGTATTCTCATATTAACATTTATATAATATGTCTGATATAATTAATAAATGACTAATTATATTAATAACATAACTAATTGTTATGTATGTTCAATTTTGGGTAGATTGAAACGTTATCTTGGTTTATTTGTTTTTTTTAAAATTTTTGGTTTATTTTAATTTTAAATGAGAGTCAGTACTCTCGTTTGAAATGTGTCTATTTAAATCAAAAAAAAAACAATGCTTGATTTTTTTGGTTTGTAAAAATGTGTGCGTAGATAAACAATGATTGGGTGAAAATTTATGCTCAAACAAAAATTGGGAGCAATGAGGAACTATCATGTGGTCATCTTTAAAAATCAAGAGAAATTCTATTTGAGGTATTTTTTGCATATATGGATTTTATCCCATGCTTTTGTGTGTGTGAATTTTGTGAAGTATGAGATTATTTCCAAGGTGCACAATTATAGTGTTTTGCAAAAGTGAGTGTGCACTGAGTGTTAGGTTTTTCACAAACAGGAATTTTATTTCATGCTTGTGTTTGTGTAAACTTAGTAAAACATGGGATACTTTTTCATGGATTTCGTGAATAGTGAATGTTGTGTGTGTCGTGCTTGAACATTGAACATTGCATGAATAGTGAATGAGGTGTGTATTTTTTAGAGGGCTATGTGTGTGAAAATAAAATGAAAATACTTTGACCCCTATTTTGTGCGTATATGTCTTAATTAAAAAAATTATTTTCATTTTTATTTTACACATTATTTTGATTCTGCATTATTCTTATTGAATATTCGTTAAATTTTTTTAAATTTATGTAATATTTAAAAAACATAATTTACTCTTTCTTTTATGTTTATGTTTATAAGGATGATGAATTCGTATGAAGTTTGTACTTAAGTTTTTGCAGAGTTCTTACGATGTTTTTAAGAAATTATGATCTTGCTTTGCTTGTGTTGTGTTTATGCTGTGCTCATGTTGTGATCCTGCTATAACTTGAGTGCTCAAAATTTCTTCTAAATATCTAGTTTGGAATTGATAACATTTTTTTACAAATATTTTTAAATATTTTATATTTTGTCTGATCTATAATAATTTGGATATTAGATTTTTTGTGTGTATAAATATTCTGTTAATTTTGAGGGTAGAATATTTATTGTGATTATGTGTTATTTGTAGTGTTTATTTTTATATTTTTTAGCACAAGTAGAGAAGCGTAAATATATATATTTTAAATAGTTTAAAATATATTTATTTACGTGGTTTGATAGAAAATTTAATAACTCAAAAATATTTTTTTTCGTTGTTTTTGGGTAAAATTTCTAACAATTTTTAAGATCAAAAAAATTGATCTAAAAATTAGTTCAAGAATTTGTTTCATAATTATTTTTGGTTTTTGAGTAGTATCTCGGCTGATCTTTATCATATTTTGATCACAATTAGATAGTTCAATATCCATATGATTTTTTTTTAATTTAGAATAATCAACTAAAGATCAATATCCATGAATAATATACACCTGAATTAAGTAGTGAATTGATTACTATGCATTATATCTTGTCAAGATCAGATAAAATATTAAAAAATATACTTTATCGGAAAAGAAATTTTTCTTCTAAATATACAATCTCAGTATTTATAAAATATTTAAGATGTCTTAAATATTTTATCTAAGATCAATATGTAAGAAATATTTTAGTTGAACTTTATTTAATTGATCATCTTTTTTATCTAGAATATTATCAATATATATTATTAAAATTATATATTGTCTTCATGATCTATATCAATAAAAATAATAATAATTTGATATATATTTTTAAAGGTGAAAAGTATTAACTGTGAAAGTGTCCTTGTTGAATCATGTTCTAGGAGATTGTTTTAGGCAATAAAAAGTCTTTGGTAGTTTATGCACCATACAATCATTTATTTGAACAATAAAACTATGACTAATATATAAATACATTCTCTTTAATAACATTATTAATGAATATATTTCTTATATCTAATTGATATATCATTTACTTGTTAAAGGCAATAAAAGAAACAACGTGATTTTTCATCTATATTAAAAAAATATCTCAAAAATCTATATAATAATTATATATTATTCTTTGATTATTAATTTGATCTCAAGTCAATCACCCTTTAGGTTGATGTTTAAGATTCTATCATGTATACTCATTCATATCTTACTACAAACTTTTATGAAAGTTTTATAATATCTTGTATGGTTGAAAGTGTCATAGAAAGAGTAATAAAGATTTTGTAATTGTCTAGAGAGGATAAGAAATCATAATTTATAGTTCCTATATTAATGAATATTGGTTGAATATATTTTTGGTTTATTTATAAAATAATTGAAAGGTCCTAGTCAATAGCCTAAATTCTGGTTAAGAACTTATTTAGGGAAAATTCTGGACCTATTCATATATCATGTCTTTTTAGGTAAAACTCAGAAGTCTCATAATCTTTATTTCTCTTTCTTTGGAAGACTTATTATACCTTTTGTCCTCTGAGATTGTTACACTAGGCTTATTCTCTTGGTACATATTTCTCAGAGAATTCGCACCACTCACTTCAAAATTAGCTATATAAGTAATATCATTTGCATGAGATGAGTTAACTATCACTTTGCGAGGAATAACAAATATTTCTTTAGAGTACTAGAATATTCGAGAAAGACATACTTGATGATATATACATTCAACATCTATTTTCTCTGAGAGATTATACATAAAACAGATATATTTTAATATCTTAGGTGAAAGTTGAAAATAATTTTTTCTTGGATAGAAAAATTGATATGAGAAATGATGTAAGAAAACAAAAGATGATATTTGGTCGATAATGAAGTAGTTATTATTAATTTTTTTCAAAAATATTTAAGAATATTTTTATTTATTAAAAATATTTAATTCATCTTAATTAAATGTTAATTCTTTTTTTTAATAATCATATTTTACATATAAGTATTAGTATATTATGTTTAATGAATTATTTCATGTTTATGAAAGAAGTAAAAAACATAATGAAAAAAAATTATAAGGTATCATTATTTTTAATATTTTAATGTTAAAATTAAATTTTATATTTATCATTTTATAAAATTTAATAAAAATAGATAAAATTTGAGTTTTTTTTTAAAATGAATAATCATGTATTTATAATATAATTATCAACATAACAAAATATCTTAGATTAGTATGTGTAATTGTCATATAATATTCTCATACATCTGATTGATTCATAGACTCCTGATAAATATTAGTCATCTCATTGATGTTAATTTTATCATATTCAGTTTATTCAATAATGAAGTCTAAATTGAGAGTGCATAATCAATGAATTAATAATATTAATGCACCTAGAGCGGTGGTTCTTGTTGGTAGAGAAAAATATGTAAATTATCTTGCATAATATTAAAGAAGTAATCTATTTAGTTTTTTGAGAATGTACAAAAATAATTTATTTATTTTTGTACTCTTACTCATACATCAATTCCATTAGTCATAACAATATAAAAGGCTTTATACTCCACATATTAAATAAAAATGATTTCATCATGTATGATATGAGTATTAACTCATGACTTTATAATTCTATAATTTTGAGTAAGATAAAAAGTAAAAAAAAATCTAAGAAGTGGTAGTATTTTCGGTGAAGATAGCATCATCCAAAGAAATTAGTCTAAGATACTCTTTGTAAGCAAACATAATAAAATTAGTATGTATACATATAGAAGATCCAATTTGAGTGAATTTGATAACATGTTGTACAACATCTAAATCTTAAAATGGATTATGTAAGTTAGGATGCAATGTCTAACACATTTGCTGAGTGTTTCCAGACCTCCTACAAAATGAACATGTCATTTTTGGCTTCATCGCTCTTGGAATATCCCCTACGACTCTCTTATTGTTACCTTGTGAAGAAGCATTGTTATAGTTTCAATAATAATTTTGACTCAGCTCGATCTACGTCTAGTTGTAGATGTCTAAATCATTGTCTAGTAAAAATATTTTTAATTTTCTAGAAAATTAAAAATATTCTCTCACTAATGAATACAAGTGTAAAATATTATAAATATAATAATTCAATTTTTTTAACATAAATAGATCTATCAACACTTGTATTTTCCTATTAATTCTCTCATATAATAATGTTTAAATTGCATTGTGAGTCAATTTGTATACTAACAAATAAATAATACTTTTGTATGGTTGGAATGTTTTAGACAAGTAGATAGATGTAGTCAAGTCTAGATTTTTGGGCACAAGTGAAAAAAATAAAATATGTTGATTATACTCGAACCAATTAGCTTTTATTGATGAACTAATAAAAATGAAATATGTTGATTATTAGTTTATCAATAATAGCTTATCTCAATGCTTTTATTAGTTCATCAATAATAGCTTATCTCAGTGCTTTTATTAGTTCATCAATTATTAGTTTATTAATTAATCTTTTGATCCAACCTTACATGGTTCAACTAACTTGTTTGTCTTAAATTTTCATTTTGCTTATCTCAGTGCTCTTGTGATAATTATAATTATTTTTCAAATAAGAGGTACACAAAAAATAAACAATTTCAAAGAAGTTGAAAATTTTATGCTTCACACATCGTCACTAAACACAACAAAATGAAAACTAAAGAACGACATCAAATATTTATCACCTTAAGAAGCCGAATCATGCACCACCAATTGAAACAAACGCTTTACACAAACATAGCCATGACTTGGGATGGCTAGACCCATAATTGGAATACATGCGAGCAGACATGGTGGAATGGCCCAGATCATTCTAGTCTGTGGAATCTAGCTTAAATCCTACAAAAGCATGCATCACAGCATAACCTGCAAAATCAGCCCCCACGTAGGCTGAAGTTGTCTCAGGTGTTGAAACATGTTTGAGGCATGCTTTGGGATGGGCAAAAGTTTTTAATTGAGTTGACATGGGAATCTCATGTGCTATTTAAAAAATAGGGCAAGATCAAGTTGAGCAGGGTCGAGCCATGTCTGGCTGTTAGCTAGTGCTCGAGTTAGCGTGTCATGAGCCCAAGCTAGCTTGCCATGAGCCCATGATATTCTGGAATTGACCCATGTTAGCTTGAAAATGATCCAAGCTAGCCTGGTTTTCACCCAGGTTAGTTTTGACTAAGTTTTGATGATCACTACATGAACTCAAACTAGACTGGATTTGAGCCTTGTAGGGTTTGAGCATGGTCTTTGTCTAGTGCCCAAGTCAGTCTAGGTTTTCATGTGACTCGACTTGATTCGACATGACGTGACATGACCTGATTTTCAAACTAGGCTCTTCTTGCCTAATGACTCCTTTGAGATATCTCTATGAATTACACACCGCCACTAAACACCATGATGCATTAATAAGCACCTCCATGACACACCACTTAGAGGTGTCAAATGAGCCGTGTCTGGATGGAATGACAAATTTTTTGTGGCCTAGTTGCCACCATGCCATTTGAGCATTACTTGATCTTGAAATTGGCAGGCTTGCCATACTTGCTAGTGAGGAAAGTTTGACAAAGCTTGATGGTGCGGTGGAAACTTGGGATGTGCTGGGTTGGGCTAGGCTAGAGGTGTCAAACGGAACGTGTCGGCTTGGCTCGGCCTATTTTTTTCAGGCTCGGTCGTGCTTTCCTGCAGGGCCAGGCACGGTACGGTAACCGTGCCGTGCTTGGCCCAACATGGTTTTGTGGGGGTTCGGCCCGGCACGATTCGCTGGGTTCGGCACGGTTGGGCCGAACCCTAAATTTTTAAAAAAATTAGGGGTTGGGTGCGCCCGAAACCCTAATTTTTTAAAAAATTAGGGTTTCGGCGCCCTCGTAACCATAATTTTAAAAAAAATTGATTTCGGCATGGTACCGTACCAACGGGCCATGGTACCGTGCCGGGCTAGGCACGGCACGACGTCCGGTTGGCCTCAGCATGACACGACATGAGTCCAGGCATGGGAAATTTCCGTGCCTGGCCGGCCCAGGCACGACCGAATCATGCAAGGTCGGGCCGGCCCGGCCCGGTTGACACCTCTAGGCTAGGCCCTCATTGAACTCAGCACAAACTAGGATCTGGGGCAAGAGTCATGGCGGGCCTAGCCTTGACAAGCATGGGTATGATGAATGCAATAGGCTAGGTTGGAGCTAGATTGGTACAGGCTAGTTTAGGGCTGGGTGCAGTGCCAAACTTTTTGAAAGTAATTGGCTTTCTTGATTGTCCAAACTAGTACTCATTCACTATATTACACACACACACACACACATATAATAGAATATAATATATAAAATAAAAAAAAACAACTTAAATAAATATCTTTAATTTAAAATTGTAATGTAAAGAAAAATAAAATAAATAAAAAATGAAATATACTTATTGTAAATTAACTAATTTTTTGAAAAAGAAAAAAAAAGAAAATAAATGCTCATGATTCTTATTAATTATAAGCTAATGCTCTTGAAGCTGGATAATGATCATTGTTTTTCAGTGTTATCCATAGTTATTTAAGGTGCAAGGTGCACTGAGGTGCAAAAGCCTTTTGGGGCCTTAAGGCGCAAGGCACACTTAAGGCGCGAGCTTTTTTATCTGAAGCGCACCCAACCTAATACACATAAAAATTATACATTTTACTAAATATAGTCTTTAATTTTCTTCTGATAATAAACTAAAGAACATCAAAGATAAAAATCAAATATTAATAATTCTCCCATCATCCAAATATTCAAAGTTTCAAAACAAAATAAACACTCATGTATCTACATCTAAATCTAAATCAAGAAAGTCTTCATCAATATTATCTCCATCATCAATCTTCTACTTTCCCTCTTCTTCATCTTCCTCTCCCGATGAATAGATCATCTCTTCATCTTCATCAATCAAAGCAAGAGTAGAAGTATGTTTAGAGCTAGATGGTCTTGACTTTGGTTTTGATGTTGGTGTTTGTGTTTTGCTTGATTTAACTCTTGTATAAACCCTAAGCTCCTCAGCTCCATTAGCTCTTGCAACATCACCCCATGTTAAATCATCACATTCAAATACCAAATCATCTTCTGTAACACCTTCATCTTCCATTCATCCCATCAATCAAAAAATACCCAGCTGAATGCAAAGGCCGATGAAGTTGAACCTCTAACCTTCTATCAATGATTTCCATGATTTCCATATACTTCTCTTCATTCTCATTAAAGCTTTTGATGATGATTTTTTTCGCCTTTTTCATGGATACGGACACGGGGATACGACACAGCATGATACGGAGACACGTCAAATTTCAAAAAACTAGGATACGGATACAGCTAGGATACGGCATGAAAAAAAAAACAAATACAAATATTATCCATTAACATAAATTTAGATAAATAAAAAATGCTCAAACATTATTTTTACAAATATTACAACTTATTTTATTATATAATTCTGCATGAAAAAAAATTATGCATTTTAAATAATCTATATTATTTCAAAATCAAAATAATTTAATTTTTTTTCCATCAATACTATAATACAATTTTCATTATATTTTCATTATTTACATATTATATTAATTTATTTAAAATAAATTATATAACAAAAACTATTATACTTACATGTTATATATTACTAAATATTACATACTAAAAAAAGTATTCATATTTATATATTTCATATTTTAATATTGTATATTTATTATTATTCTTAAAATCATGTATCCCCCAATCCCCCTCCCCTCCGTTATAGATTATAGAATTAGGGTACCTTAGGTACTATCGGTGCCTCGGCGGTGTGCTCATCATTTTCAACTTCCAACTTCTCTCCCCTCCCCGTTAGCCGTGTCAGAATCGTAAAAACACGTCGGTTTGGTAACCGACGCGTAGATTTCGTAACTGCGCCTCACCCACTTGCGCCTCGCTTGAAGCGAGGCATTTTTCCCGGGAGTGGTAGCACCTGAGCTTTAGGCGCGCCTTTCATAACTATGGTGTTATCTAGTTTAGTTTTAGTCTTTGAAGGCTTATTCATGTATCTTCTTATTTTTTGAAGGCTCATTCATAATATCTAGTTAAAGTTTTATCCACATATCTAAAATGATATTCACATCTATAGAAAAAAATAAAAATTTGATATTATACAAGATATAAGAGCGGTCAATACATTATATGTCACTTTAAATAATATATGAAATATTAATTCATATGATTTTTATTAACTTAAAATATTAAAATTTTATATATCATTATAGGATAAGATAGAATATTAATCGCTATCTAAGTATCTTGATAGCTAATATATATTTGATATATCATCTTATTATTTATTTGTAGTTAATTAAATAAAAAATTATTATCTTCAACATTAATCTTTGTGCTTGAGATTCACACTAATTATACTTTTTTTATTATTTTTAAATAATGAAATTATTTATAAAATTTAACATTTGGTTTTTATGGTTGTTTCATGTACATATATATGAATTTAATATGTTAGTTATCTATTCAATTTTAATCCAAGGATTCATACTGACTTTTATACAATAAAGAGATGAAATGATTATTTTTTATTTTAAATATTTTTTTTATCTTCACTGTCATGTTATTCAAATATGAGTATTTTATTTTTATATTGCTTAAATATGTTATTCATATTTCTTATGTATCAATGTGTAATGTAAGATGTAAACGTGTATTTATACAAGGGCTACAACTTGGGTTGGGTTAATCCGAGTGACCACAATCCAACTCGAAATAAAACTGGGGTTGAGCAGAAGGTTTCTTAGATTTGGTAAACAAACAAACAAGCAAGCCGGTGCTTAATGATTTGCTATTTGAAATAAGAAGTATAAATATCTTTTTTCAAACTCTCTCAATGAGGAAGAAACATGCCATCTCAATAAATTTAGTATGTATGTGAAATATTAGATTAGAGGCTAGATGCCTTGCTACATGATTATTATATAAAAAAGTAGCGAGATTAGAAAGTGTATTTAACTATTTAAGTGTCAAATCTAAAATATCTCATAAGTGATTATTTTTTTTTATTATTAACTTTGCATATGGACTCGATCTTGATATAATTATTTGCTTCTTACTTTTTTTGATGACAAAATCATGTTCAAGAGAAATAAAAAAATTATAGAAGACTTTTTTTTACTATAAAATGATGCTCAACTCAAATATAAATATTCAATTACTTGTAAGTATTTGTGATCATTGAAAAATATTTTAAGTTTTGAATATTTTTTTGCGTCTCTTAATTAGAAAGCTATGTATATGAGAACTTGCTGATGAAAATCTAGCTGAGAAGCTCAGGCACAACCTATGTCAAAGTATGGTTTTGTTGTGCCAGGCTCTACATGGCATTGTCTAGCACCATGCCTGGTCCTAGACCATGTCGGTTTGAGGGATAACCCGTTTGCATGGCTTGGTGGCATGATCCATCGCCCCTGTGACCTTAGATAATAGGATAGTCAGTATTATGCAGCCCTACTCTAGCATGCTTATAATTGGATTTCTAAGTCTAGAAGTAAAAATGATATAATAATGTATGATAAAATATAATTAATAATCAATGATTTTAAAAAATATAGAGTGGTATCCGTGATATCTGATATATGGATTAATTATGATAATGCATCATTTTCATGTTTCACCATCAACTATATAAACTCAAATTGGAAAGATATAGAAAAATTTTAGGATATTTAAGATTTCTAAGTCATATTGTCATATATTCATAGTGTCATATACTCATATAGTCAGTCTCATATAGTCATAGTGTAATATAATCAGTGTCATATAGTCATATAGTCATAGTATCATATAGTCATAGTGTCATATAGTAATTTTGTAATATAGTTTTAAAATCATATAGTTATATAGTCATATAGTGATGGTGTCATATAGTCATGTAGTCATAGTTTCTTATAGTCATATAGTCACATAGTCATATAATCATATTGTCATATAGTCATATACTCATAGACTCATATAGCCATATAGTCATATAAGCATATAGTCATATAGGCATATAGTCATATAGGCATATAGTCATATGAGAATATAATCATACAGTCATATCGTCATATAGTCATATTATAATATCATCATATAGGCATGTAAGCACACATGTATATAGTCATATAGGCATATAGGTATATGGGCATATAGTCATAACTCAAATATGCATATAGTCATATAGGCATATAGGAAAATAGGCATATAGTCATATTGTCATATAGTCATATAGACGTATAGACATATAGGCATATAGTAATATAGACATATAGTCATATAATCATATTGTCATATAGTCATATAAAGCATATAGTCATATAGTCATATAAAGCATATAGTCATATATCCATATAGTCATATAGCCATATATCCAAATATCCATATAGTCATATTGTCATATAGGCATATAGTAATATGGTCATTTAGTCATCAAGTAATATAGTCATATAGTCATATAGTAATCTAGTCATATAACCATATAGACATATAGGCATATTGGAATATAGGCATATAAGCATATTGTCATATAAGCATATAGGCATATAAGCACATAGTCATAAAGTCATATTCATATAGTCATAAAGTCATATAGTCATAAAGTCATAAAGTCATAAAGTCATACACTCATATGGTAATATATTATATATAGTCAATAAGTCATTAAGTCATATAGTCATACAATCATATACTCATATAGTCATATAGGCATATAGTAATATAATAATATAGTTATATAGTCATATATTCATATAGTCATAGTCATATATTCATATAGTCATAGTCATATAGTCATATAGTCATATAAACATATAAAATAGTCAGTATTATGCAGACCTACTTCTAGCATGAATATAATTGGATTTCTAAGTCTAGAAGTAGTAATGATATAATAAAGTATAATAAGTTAAAAATATAATTAATAATTAATAATTTTAGAAAATATAGAGTGATATCCGTGATATCTGATATATCGATTAATTATGATAATGCATCATTTTCATGTTTCACCATCAACTATATAAACTCAAATTGGAAAGCTAATAGAAAAATTTTAGGATATTTAAGATTTCTAAGGCATATTGTCATATATTCATAGTGTCATATAGTCATAGTGTAATATAGTCAGTCTCATATAGTCAGTGTCTTAGTGTCATATAGTCATAGTATCATATAGTCATATTGTCATAATGTCATATAGTAATAGTGTAATATAGTCTTAAAATCATATAGTTATATAGTCATATAGTGATGGTGTCATATAGTCATAATGTTATATAGTCATGTAGTCTTAGTGTCATATAGTCACATAGTCACATAGTCACATAATCATATAATCATAGTGTCATATAGTCATATACTCATATACTCATAGACTCATATAGTCATATAAGCATATAGTTATATAGACATAACTATATGAAAATATAATCATATCGTCATATAGTCATATCGTCATATAGTCATATATTCATATTATAATATCGTCATATTGTCATATAGCCATATAGGCGTATAGGCACGTAGGCATACAAGTATATAGTCATATAGGCATATAGTCATATAGGTATATAGTCATAACTCATATAGGCATATAGACATATAGGCATATAGTCATATATGCATATAATCATATAGCCATATAGGCATATAGGAATATTGGCATATAGTCATATTTAATATACTCATATAGTCATATTTCATATACTCATATAGTCATATATCATATAATCATATAGACATATAGCCATATATTAATATTGTCATATAGGCATATAATAATATGATCATCTAGTCATCAAGTCATATAGCCATATAGCCATATAGTAATGTAGTCATATAACCACATAGGCACATAGGCATATAGGGATATAGGCATATTGTCATATAGGCATATAGGCACATAAGCACATAGACATATAGTCATATAGTCATTAAGTCATAAAGCCACAAAGTCAAAGTCATACAGTCATACAGTCATACAGTCATATGGTTATATATTCATATAATCATATAGTCATTTAGTTATATAGTTATACAGTCATATAATCATATAGTCATACAGTCATACAGTCATACAATCATACAATCATATAGTCATATACTCATATAGTCATATATCATACACTCATATAATCATACACTCATATAGTCATATAGGCATATAGAATATAATCATATAGTTATATAGTGATAGTCATATAGTCATATAATGATATAAGCATATAGGCTTATAGTCATATAATCATATAGTCATATAATTATAAATATATAGTCATGGGTACATAGGCATATAGTCATTTATGTATATAGTAATATAAGCATATAGTAATATAGTCATAGAGTCATATAGTCGTATAGGCATATATGCAAATAGGCATATAGGCACATAGTCATATTTGCATATAGTTATATAATCATAAAGTCATATAATCATATAGTCATTTAGGCATATAGTTATTTAGGTATATAGTCATATAGTGACATAGTCATTTAATTATATAGTCATATAGTCACATAGTCACATATGCATATAGTCATAGTCATATATGCATATAGTCATATATGCATATAGTCATATAGGCATATAGTCATATAAGTATATAATGATATAGTCATATTGTCATATCGTCATATCGTCATTTCGTCATATGACTATGACTATATGATTATATGATGATATGATTATATGTCTATATGATTGTATGACTATATGCCTATATGACTATATAATGATATGACTATATGTGTATATGATTGTATGACTATATGCCTATATTTCTAAATGCGTATATGACGATATGCATAGATGACTATATGCCTATATGATTATATGACTATATGAATATATGATTATATGACTGAATATATGACTAACTATATGATTATATGCATATATGACTATATCACTATATGATTATATGACTATTTGACTATATGATTATATGTATATATGATTATATGATTATATGACTATATGCCTATATGCATAGATGACTATATGCCTATATGACTATAGTCATTATGTCAATATGTCTATATGCCTAGATAACTATATGACTATAAGACTATATGATTATATGACTATTTGCCTATATGACTATGTTCCTATATGACTATGTGCCTATATGACTATGTGATTATATGATTATATACTTATATGACTATATGACTATGTGCCTATATGACTATATGTCTAAATGACTATATGTCTATAGGATTATATACTTATATGACTATATGACTTTATGCCTATATTTCTATAACACTATATAATTATATGACTATATATTACTATATGACATATATTCATATAATCATATATTCATATATTATTATATTCATATATTCATACATTCATATATTCATACATTCATACATTCATCCATTCATCCATATCGATTCATCCATTCATACATTCATCCATTCATATATTCCTATCTTCATATATTCATATATTCTTATCTTCATATATTCTTATCTTCTTCATATCTTCATATATTCATATATTGATAGATTCATAGATTCATATATTCATATCTTAAACTATTCATATATTCATATATTTATATAATCATATATTCATATATTCTTAGATTAATAGATTTAGATATTTATAGATTCATAGATTCATATATTCATAGAATCATATTTTCATAAATTCATACATTGAAATATTCATATATTTATATATTCATATATTCAAAGATTCATATATTCATAGATTCATTTATTTATATATTCATAGATTCATATATTCATAAATTCATATATTCATTGATTCATAAATTCATAGATTTATATATTCATAGATTCATATATTCATATATTCATATATTCGTATATTCATATATTCATAGTTTCATATATTATAGATTCATATATTCATAAATTCATAGATTCATATATTCATAGATTCATATATTTATATATTCAAATATTCATAAATTCGTATATTCATATGTTCATATCTTCATAAATTTATATCTGCATATATTCATATATTAATATCTTCATATATTCATATATTCATATCTTCATATATTGATATCTTCATATCTTCATATCTTCATATATTCATATCTTCATATCTTCTTATCTCCATATATGCATATCTTAATATCTTAATATCTTAATATCTTAATATCTCAATATCTTAATATCTTAATATCTTCACATCTTCATATTTTCATATCTTCATATTTTCATATCTTCATATCTTCATATAATCATATATTCATACATTCATACATTCATTTATTCATATATTCATAGATTCACATATTCACATATTCATATTTTTATAGATTCATATATTTATTTATTCATATATTCAAAGATTTATATATTCATAGATTCATATATTCATAAATTTTTAGATTCATATATTAATATATTCATAAAATCTTAGATTCATATATTCATAGATTCATAGATTCATATATTCATATATTCATAGATTCATATATTCATAGTTTCAATATTCATTATTTTATATATTCATATTTTCATATATTCATAGATTCATATATTTATATATTCATATATTCAAAGATTCATAGATTCATAGATTCATAGATAGATAGATTAATATATTCGTAGATTCATCGATTCATATATTCATAGATTCATAGAATCATAGATTCATATATTCATAAATTCATATATATGTATATTCATATATTCATATATCCATAGATTCATAGATCCATAGATCCATAGATTCATAGATTCATACATTCATTTATTCATATATTCATATATTAATATATTCATAGATTCACATATTCATATATTCATATATTCATATTTTCATAGATTCATATATTTATTTATTCATATATTCAAAGATTCATATATTTATAGATTCATTATTCATAGATTCATATATTAATAGTTTCAATATTCATAAATGAATATATTCATAGATTCATATATTCATAGATTCATATATTTATAAATTCATATATTCAAAGATTCATATATTCAAAGATTCATATATTAATAGATTTATATCTTTATATTTTCATATCTTCATAAATTCATATATTCAAAGATTCATAGATTCATAGTTAGATTGATTAATATATTCATAGATTCATAGATTCAACGATTCATAGAATCATAGATTCATATATTCATAAATTCATATATTCGTATATTCATATATTCATATATTCGTATATTCATATATTCATATATCTATAGATTCATAGATCCATAGATTCATAGATATACATATTCATCGATTCATAGAATCATATATTCATAGATTCATATGTTCATATATTCATAGATTCAAAGATTTATAGATTCATATATTCATATATTCATAGATTCAAAGATTTATAGATTCATATATTCATATATTCATAGATTCTTATATTCATTGATTTATAAATTCAAATATTAATATATCCACAGATTCATATATTCATATATTCATATATCCATATATTTATATATTCATATATTCATATATTCATAGATTCATATATTCATAGATTCATATTCATATATTCATATATTCATTGATTTATATATTCATAGATTCATATCTTCATAGTTTCATATCTTCATAGATTCATATCTTCATAGATTGATATATTCATATATTCATATATTCATATATTCAAAGATTCATATATTCATATATTCATATATTCAAAGATTCATATATTCATATATTCAAAGATTCATATATTCATAGATTAATAGATTCATATATTCATAGATTCATAAATTCATATTTTAATATATTCATAAATTCATATATTCAAATATTCATAGATTCATAGATTTATAGATTCATAGATTCATATATTTATATATTCATATCTTCATAAATTAATTTCTTCATATTTTCATATCATTATATATTCATATCTTTAAATCTTTAAATCTTTATATCTTCATATATTCATATCTTCATATATTCATCTCTTCATGTCTTCATAAATTTATATATTCATAGCTTCATATATTCAAATTTTTTATATTCATATATTCATATGAATATATTCATATCTTCATATATTCTTATATTCATATATTCTTATATTCATATCTTCATATATTCTTATATTCATATCTTCATATATGAATATCTTCATATATTCTTATATTCATATATTCATATATGAATATCTTTATATATTCATATAATCACATATTCATATCTTCATATAATCACATATTCATATATTCATATAATCACATATTCACATATTCATAGATTCATATATTCATATATTCATATAATCACATATTCACATATTCATAGATTCATATATTCATATATTTATAGATTCATAGATTCATTTATTTATTGATTTATAGCTTCATATATTCATAGATTCATAAATACATATTTTCATTGATTCCTTTATAAATATTGATTCATAGATTTATATATTCATAGATTCATATATTCATAGATTCATAAATTCATAGATTACTATATTCATAGATTCATATATTCAAAGATTCATTGTTTCATAGTTTCATAGATTCATAAATTCATATATTCATAGATTCATAAATTCATGGATTCATATATTCGTTAATTCATATATTCATAGATTCATAAATTCATATTTTCATTGATTCCTTTATAAATATTGATTCATAGATTTATATATTCATAGATTCATAGATTCATATATTCATATATTCATAGATTCATAAATTCATAGATTACTATATTCATAGATTCATATATTCAAAGATTACTATATTCATAGATTCATATATTCAAAGATTCATTGTTTCATAGTTTCATAGATTCATAAATTCATATATTCATAGATTCATAAATTCATGGATTCATATATTCGTTAATTCATATATTCGTAGATTCATATATTTGTAGATTCATATATTCGTAGATTCATATATTCATATATTCATAGATTCATATATTTAATTATTCATATATTCAAAGATTCATATATTCATAGATTCATATATTCACAGATTCATATATTCATAGATTCATAGATTGATAGATTCATAAATTCATAGATTGATATATTCATAAATTCATAGATTCATAGATTGATAAATTCATATATTCATAGATTCATATATTCACAGATTCATATATTCATAGATTCATAGATTTATAGATTCATATATTCATAGATTCATAAATTCATAGATTCATAGATTGATAAATTCATATATTCATAGATTCATATATTTATAGATTCATATATTTATAGATTCATATATTCATAGATTTATATATTGATAGATTCATAGATTCATTGATCCATGGATACACAGATTCATATATTCATAAATTTATGGATTCATAGATTCATATATTCATATATTCATAGATTCATATATTCATAGATTCATATATTCATATATTCATAGATTCATAGATTCATAGATTCATATATTCATAGATACATATATTCATATATTCATAGATTTATATATTCATATATTCATAGATTCAAAGATTTATACATTCATAGATTTATACATTCATAGATTCATAGACTCATAGACTCAAAGATTCATAGATTCATAGATTCATCGATTCATAGATTCATCGATTCATATATTCATATATTTATATATTCATATATTCATATATTAATATATTCATATATTCCTATATTCCTATATTCATATATTCTTATATTATTCATATATACGTAGATTCATAGATTCATATATTCATACATTCACAGATTCATAGATTAATAGATTCATATATTCATAGATTCATAGATTCATATATTCATAAATTTATATATTCAATGATATATATATTCACAGATCCATATATTCATTTATTCATAGATTTATAGATTCATATGTTCATAAATTCATAGATACATATGTTCATAGATTCATATGTTTATAGATTTATATGTTCATAGATTTATATATTCATAGATTCATATATTCATAAATTTATTGATTCATATATTCATATATTCATAGATTCATAGATTCGTATATTCATAGATTAATAGATTAGTATATTCTTACATTCATATATTCATAAATTTATATATTCATATATTCTTAGATTCATATATTTATAGATTCATCTATTCATATATTCATAATATCATAGATTCATATATTCATATATTCATAGATTCATATATTAATAGATTCTTATATTTATAGATTCATATATTCATAGATTAATATATTCATATATTTATAGATTTATAGATCCAAATATTCATAGATCCATATATTCATATATTTATATATTTATAGATTAATATATTCATATATTCATAGATTCATATATCCCTTTATTCATCGATTCATTTATTCATATATCCATAGATTCATAGATTCATAGATCTATATATTTATATATTCATAGATTCATATATTCATATATTAATAGGTTCATAAATTAGAGGTGTCAACCGGGCCGGCCCGGCCGGGCACTAGGCACGGCACGGTTCGGCCGTGCCTGGGCCGGCCCGTCATGTTAAAAAACCTTGCCCGGTCCCGGGCCCGTGCCGTACCGTGCCTAACCCGGCACGGTTCGGCCCGTGGCACGGCACACCGCCACGGGTTCGTCCCGTGCCGGTGTCACTCGAGCGTTCGTGCCTACTACATACAGGGCACATGCTACCCTGCGAAAGAATCACGCCCTGCCCCTCCCGCAAAAAAGATAGTGGGTCGGGTCTGATTGGACTCGACCCTTGGTCCCACTTCCACGAGGCCCGAAGCCCCGAACCGACATAGATCCCCTATTCCCCCAATGGGAAAAAGAATAAAAAATAATAAAAATATATATTTTCAGTCGTTGGATTCGCCTCCAACGGCTAGGTGGCAGAATTCAATGGTCCTCATGATTTTGCCCCCTAAAAAATTAATAAAAATGCAAAAATATAAAAAAAAAATTTTTATAAAAAATTAATATCTTTAATCTATAAATTCTACCCCCTCCCTTTAACATTTATGTTTATAAAAAATATAAATTCTCTCAAATCGTTCTATTTTTCTCTCAAAAATCTTGCTTCTCTCTCTCGAGCCTTGAGATTTTGGCATTCGGTTTGGATTTTTGTGAATCTTGACTTGAGTTTTGAACATTAGAGCTTAACTGTGGTGCACCGTGCACATGATCGCTCTCACTGTTTTTACCGAGTAATTTATTTTACGGTTTTTTTAACTTTCTCTCTCAAGACCAAAATTAAGAAAAATAAAAATAATAAAAAATGACAAATACAACTGAAACATATTTAATTTTAGAAAATGAAAATATTACACAGAGATATGAGGCTGATGAAACTTTAGTTTCTCCAGTCATCTCAACCCAAACTTCTAAAAAACAAAAAACTAGGAGGTCTTTTGTAGTTTGGACTCATTTTAATATAATAACATAAAAAAATATTAGGGGTGAGGAACAAGATATGACACAGTACAAATATTGTATGAGACTTTTAACATGTAAGAGTTCGGTTGGGATTGGGCATCTTAAGAGGCATGCCGAATTATGCACCAAAAAACATAGACCCTTAGATCCTAGGCAAACCCAACTTGGCACTACATTTTTTGAGACTGGATCGAGTTGAGTCTCAAAGATTACTCCCTTCATATACTCCAGCGAGTTGGGTAGGGACTGGCATGGCCAGACTTATCACATTGATGGGTCTTCCGATCAGATTTTTGGAAGATCCAAGGGTAGTGCGCATCATGCAGACATATTTTTAGCCTGCCTATCGTAGGATTCCTAGGTCCACTACTAGGAATGACATACTAAATATATATAAGTTAGAAACACAAAAAATAATTAAGGAATTTATGACATATAGTGGAGTGGTGTCCATGACGTCCGATATATGGACATGTTATGATGAATCTTTTTATGCATGTCTCACCAGCCACTATGTAGATTCTAACTGGACAATCAATAAAAAAATTTTAGGATTCTCTGAGATTCTTCATCCTCATGATGACCCGACTATTTTTGAGTATATGATGAAAATCTTTAGGGAATATAAAATTCAAAATAAAATTTTTAGTGTCACATTCGATAACGCATTTAATAATGGAGTAGCGATCAATATGTTTGTTAGGAATATTAGAGATGCACCATTAGGAGAGATCTTTCATGTCAGATGCATGTATCACGTGATTAACCTGATTGTTCAAGCGGGTATGAAGGTGTATTCCTCCGCGTTGGATAATATGCGTAATGTACTAAAATATATTCGCACTCCTCGCAAATAACAAGAGTTTGGTAGTCTCTGTTTGTCCGCGAATCTGAAGAAGAAGAAATTCCAATCAGATGTGAGATATCATTGAAATTATACGTACCTGATGTTATAATCATGTGTTGGATACGAACACGTGATATCCGATTATGTCAATATTAAGAGTGACGAACTTATTATTGATGACACTGACTGGTGAAATTCCTGAAGATATTTTATGATACGATGAACATGTATTCATCGGTTTATATGCCCACCACTTGCATTGTACTCCGGTGCATATGCAACATTAGTAGCATGTTTAGGAAGTCTCGAGCTGACCCGACACTTAGCCATATGGTTGCAGAGATGGAAACTAAGTACTTGAAGTACTGGTCCACCGTTCCATCTCTTTATTACCTCATTGCATGCATGGACCCTAGGGTTAAGGTGAAAGAGGTAGAAAATACTTCGACTTACATTTTCTCGTGCATGAACCTGGAAGACCCACCTGAAGGGTTCATTCACGAGAAGTTGACTGACCTGTTCACATACTACGATACTAGGTATGGTGGTGGTAGTAGTGAGACTGTGATTACGGACATTGATACCTTATTCGGAGATGACGATTTTTCCATTCAGCCAGCGAGGGGGAAACATAGGGGTGGACCATCACATAGGAGCGAGCTGTCTCAGTACTTAGATACCGATTACTGCTCAATCCTATCACATTCTCATACTAAGAATCTTGATTTATTACTGTAGTAGAAATCATATGAGTCCACATTTCCCATGCTATCTAGGATGACACGGGATCTACTGACTCCTCCGGTGTCGAGCGTAGCATCGAAGTCTGCTTTTTCTGTTCTAGTGAACGTGATTTCGGATGGGAGATCGAGATTACGTCCAGATATGGTTGAGGCCTTGGCTTGTTTGAAGGATTGGGAGGATTCGAGGTTTAGCATCCATGGTCGTGCTGGAGCTGAGACTGGGACAGTGACTGCAGTCGCATCCACATCCACTACGATGACGAAGAAGTTGATTGCCGATGATGATGATCCATATGATACTGATCTTGATATTGCGACTGATGATTCTCATGATATGCTGATTGACGATTGATGATAATCTACTATTTTTTGTTTTCGATTTTTTTATTGATTGTACGCTTTGTTTGTACGTTGTGTTGAAACTGTAATTTGTTTTGTTCGGACATTTGGTTTCAAATGGATGATTGGTAATTTTTCATTTGTGTTGTTTATGTTTTATTTAATATTTATTTTTACTAACATAATGTATTGATTTATTTTTTTTTTGTTTTAATTTTTCTTTTAAAAATTAATAACTTTATTATATAATTAATAATTATAATAAAATTTAGACTAATTTGATATTACAAAAAAAAATTTAATCTTTGTATTAATAATAAATTTTTAATTTTAACATTTTTATAATTATATATATATATATATATAATACTATACAATATCTAAAATTTTAAATATATTTAAATATTAAAAAAAAAAATTTTTCTGCCCCGAACGAGCCCGGAACGGCACGGCACGACACGGCTTTTTTAAACCGTGCTGGGCCTGGCACGAAAGCACGCTCGTGCTCCAAATAAAACGGGCCAAGCCGGGCTGGCCGGCCCGTTTGGCACCTTTATCATAGATTCATATATTTATATATTCATATATTAATAGATTCATAGATTCATATATTCATATATTTATATATTCCTATATTCATATATTCATATATTTCTATATTCATATATTCATATATTTCTATATTCATATATTCTTATATTCCTATATTTATATATACATAGATTCATAGAGTCGTATATTCATATATTCATATATTCATAGATTCATATATTCATATCTTCATATCTTCATATATTTGTATATACTTATCTTCATATTTTTATATCTTCATATCTTTATATATTCCATATATTCATATATTCATATCATAATATATTCATATATTTATATACTCTTATATTCATATATTCATATCTTAATATATTAACATCTTAATATATTAACATCTTAATATCTTCATATAATCATATATTCATAGATTCATAGATTCATATCTTCATATATTAACATCTTAATTTCTTCATATAATCATATATTCATAGATTCATACATTCATATATTAACATCTTAATATTTTCATACATTCATATATTCATATATTCATGTATTCATATATTCATGTATTCATATATTCATGTATTCATATATTCATGTATTCATATATTCATAGATTCATAGATTCATACATTCATTTATTTATATATTCATAGATTCATAGATTTATATATTCATATAATCATATATTCTTATATTAATATATTCATATATATATATATATATATATATATATATATATATATTCATATATTCATTGATTCATATATTCATATATTCATATATTCATGTATTCATATATTCTTATATTCTTAAATTTATATATTCATAGATTAATATTTTCATGGATTCATATATTCATATATTCATGGATTCATAAATTCATTTATTCATAGATTTATATATTCATATATTTAGAGATTCATATATTAATAGATTCATAGATTCACATATTTATAGATTCATAGATTGATAGATTCATAGAATAATAGAATAATAGATTCATATATTCATAGATTCTTATTTTGATATATTTATATTTTCATATATTCATATATTTTTATATTCATAGATTCATATATTCATTACAAGAAAAATCCCATATCGTTAGGGATAATTCCTTAGCTAAATAGGTATTTTCTGTCACTAAACGGAATATAACGACGGATTACCAATGGATCGGTTTCCTATCTAAAGTTCTTTCTAAAATTTAGCGACTGATAGTGTCCCTAGCTAAAAAGTAACTACGGAAATTTTTTTCGCTAAAAAAGACAAATTCCCTCGCTAAATTATCAAGATAAAAGAGTTTTTTTATCGCTATGCTAAAATAACGATGGATGATTCTCTTGCTAAAGTCATGGTCTATAAATTTTAGCAATGGATATAGTCCATTGCTAAATAAATTTAGCGACTAAAATTCATTGCTAATTTTAATATTTTCCTACCTAAATTAGTTAGGGAAAATACCCTAGATTAGCAAGGGATTTTTTCCTAAATATTTTAATTTCAAAATTAATTTCAAAATTTAAATTAATTTAAAATTTTTTAATTAAATAATTATTATTTTTATCTAAAATTTAATAAACATTGAAATTATAAATAAATTATAAGAACAAAAAACAAAATCATTTAATATCTTATTCTAATTCTATATTTTATATAATTGAAAAAAAAATTAACAAAATTTTATTTCATCTTATTAATTAATGTATCTACCGACAGTGCATAAAGTATAATATATTCATTCATTGACGTTGTTTTATCTCTCTCTGCTCTTCCGATCATTATTTTTCTACTACGACAAAGCTGTCCGAGTCACGGCACGTAATGTCTAGTGAAAAATCCAATCACTTATAGAAACTTTGTGTGAGGAACAATGCGGTATCATATTTGTAATAAATTTAAATCTTTCTGTAAAATTAATAAAAAAAGTTATGTTTTTATACATATATAATCTTGCAGTATATATGTAAATATATACTAGTATTTTACTCTTACATATATTACTGCAGTATATGTACATAAAAATAGTAGTATTATGTGTACATATAAATTGAGTTCAAATATTTCAGTATATATGTTCATAAAATACTACAGTATTATATGTACGTATAAAGTGACTTTATTCGTACATATATACCTCATTTGGTGTTATTACTGTTGCTCCCACTGTCACTCCTGCCACTGCTGTCATTGCCGCTGTCGTTGTCGTTGCCAATACCACTGTTGCTATCATTGCTGTTGCCGCCGCCACTTCTACCGTAGCTATTGTCGCTAGCCGCTGTTGTCGCATCGGCAGTCACTGGCCGCTGCCCCTGTTGCCGGTGCTGCCGCCGCCGCTACCACCACCACTGTCACTATTGTTGTTGCCGCCCCTGTCGCTGCTTTCGGTGTTGCTACTGCATCTGCCTTCGATGATGTGCTCCTGCCGATTTTGCTCTCGTCGCTGCTGCTGCCTCTGCAGCCCTCGCTGCCGCTACAGCCCTCGCCGCCACCGCCACTGTCGTTGCTACTGCTCCTGATAATAGGCTCTTGCATATCTATAATTGGCTAAAACTCTATCCAAAAAATTCGAAGACATATTTTCACAGATATATAAAAATAGTTATTATAGATATGAACAAACACAAATTAAATTTGATTATTATACAGCTTAAACTAAATTTTAATCAAATAATTTAATATTTTTATATTAAATTTAATAAAAACAGAAATTATAAATGAAAATTATAAATTAAACAAAAAAAATTTTTTGATTAACTTATTCTAATACAATATTTTAAATAACTAAAAAAATAACAAAAATTATATTATATCATAATAATCAATGTATCTACCGATTGTGCATAAAGTATAATCTATAAATGCATTGACATTACTTTTTCTCCCTCTGTTCCTCCGATCACAAACTTTCTACCGTGAAAAAGCTGTCCGAGTCATGGTGCTTCATGTCTGTTAAAAAATTCCTTCACTTATACAAGCTTTGTATGGGAAACAATGTGGTACCACATCTGTAATAAATTTAAACCACTAAATCAAATCAAAATAAATTAAAAAAAATTATGTTTTATTAAATATATATTACTGCAGCAAAAATGTATATATATACTAGCATTTCACTCATACATATATTATTGCAGTATTTGTACATATAAATTATAGTATTATACGTACATATATACCGAGTACATATATACTCAGTATATATGTACATAAAATAATGTAGAATTATATGTACGTATATACTAACTATATACGTACGGATATACCATATTTGTTGTCGTTCCTGCTGCTCCCGCTGACTTTGCCGCCCCTACAGTTGCTGCCACTGCCACTATGGCTGTTGCCGGTGTTGCCACCTCTATTGGTGCAGTCGTTGCTGTCGCTGCTACCACTACTGCCTTTGCTGCTGCTACTGTCATTGCTGTCATTAATGCCGCTACTGCTGCCACTTTCTCTGCTGTCGTTGATGCTACCGTTGCCTCCGCTTCTTGAAAATTTAATAAAAATTTGGATCTCGACCCAATTCTTCAGTCTAGAATATATATTTATTAAGTCATAAAAAAATAAATGATAAAAAAATTTCATAAAATTAATAAAATAATGCATAGATATTATTTATTGGACTATTAGGACAACTACAAAATATAGAAATAATAAGAATAAAATAATTTATTTTTAATCTGAATTAATCTTTGTGCCTACATTTCGTGTAGGATCAAACTACTCGCACTTAAATAATACAATCCTGTTATTTTTGAGTCCAGGATACTCCAACTCAATAACTTCTTTTAGTTGACCATAATAATCAATCTCATCTGCACGATAACCTGAGCCTTTAATGCACACACCACTATTCATTATTATTTTAGAAGAATCATGTCTGATTATGTGAAATTTATATCCATTAATAAAATACCCAGAATAGGTTGTCACATATCTAAACGGGACCTTAGATTTAGAATGAAAATATATGAATATTCTTTTGAAGGATCAATTGCATGTGACATAAATTAAAAAAATGATATTAACAAATAAAATATAGTAATAAATTAAATAATTCAAAAATATAAAATATAATTATACTCACATAATTTTTTAACCAATTCATAAATTTAATTTCTAGTATATAATCGACATCATTGCTCGAAAATGCTGGATGCCTATATTTTAACTGTTTAACATAAATACTACACAAATATAAAAAGAGAAAAAATGTATATCAATTTTTAATAATTCCTATTAAAGATAAAATTAAACTATGTTTAAACATACAACCATTTGAGTATACATATTTAATATATGGTGTAACCTCCTCACAATTAAGTAAAACATAACTCCAGGTTGCTTTGTATTCTTCATCTATATTACATCTTTTAATTACTCTTCCAAATGATCTTCCAAGGTACTTGATGATAGATAGTTTATCCACAGAATTATCTTCTACCATTACATGACCTTCATAATTCCGCGGCACATTTTTATTCTTTGTATTGATATGATCCTCAAAATAATAAGAATAAAATGATGATGCTTCTTCTACTAAATATGCATTATAAATTGAACCTTTAATTTTTGTCTTATTTCTAATATTCTATTTCAACTTACAAAGATACCTACATCCATAATATTAGGTTTCAATTAGATTAAATTATAATAATACTTAAAGTACTAAATAATAAAACACAACAAATTATATGTATTTACCTCTCAAAATGATACATCCACTTGAATTGTACTAGTCTTGTAATCCTTGCTTCATATGTCAAATAGACCGGCAAATATTCTATCAAGTCAAAAAATAATAATAAGGATATTGGATCCTCTCATCAAAGTAAATACAAAAAACAATAACGACTACATGTTTCATGAAATTAGTGTTTACAATTCTATAGTACAAAGTTTGAAGGAAATAAAAGTAAATTAACGTCTCTTTGAAGACTAAATTAATATGTTTGTTGATTGATATCTTATTTGAATGTATGTTGTAGTAATAATCTGATCTTTAATTTCATCTCATATGAATAAATAGTTCATATTTATGTATTTTGTTCATTAGTGAAATATAATATTTAATGCTATATATCTTATTGTTTGACTATCACAATCATTTTAAACTCTTTTTCTATATTAAATATCAAAATTATTCTCTTTATCTTTCTTTTTTCATAAGTTAAAGTTTTCTTCAAAAAAAGGGTAAAATTCTATTAAATATCTCATTTTAGTGTATGTTGATACACTCAAATTTTGAATACTTGATTATTTGTAGGCACTTATAATCCCTTAAAGAGATCATAAGTCTTGAAGGCATTTTTACATGCTTCAGTATGAAGAAGTACACCATGTTGAATCTGCTGAGCAAAATCACTTTCCATGAAAAAGATTGCTTTGAACAAAAATTAATCTATTATTTGATATGAAAATTTTTGTTGATATACTAATTAGAATAATCATTGTAAAATTCAATTGTATGATTGTTAAGAAATAATACTAAAAATTAATATAAATAATACTTTGCAAAAGTTATTATATCAAATGCACTTATATAGATAAAGATAATTGAATAACTCATATATTAGATCCTCTCATTAAAAATATAAAATACAAAAAAAATAATAAGATAACTACAACACTTTCAATGAAATTAGTGGGTACAAGTATACAATATGAAATTTAGAGGAAATAAAAGTAAGTTGATATTTTTATATTGTCTTTGTGAATATGTAAGTTTATTATTTTTCTATTTGAATGTATGTTATAGTAATGATTATATCCTAAATTCTCTCTTACAAAGAAGTAATTCACCTTTCTGTGATTTGTTTCGTCGTGAAATATTAGATTTGAGATTATGAACCTCATTGCTTGTTTGATTGTCACATTAAAGAATAATGAGAGAAGAAATTGCATGCCCAATCTTATTTAGTTGATGTCACATTAATGATTTCTTATAAGTAAATATCATAATTTTTTTGAATGCTACTTATGTTTCAAATTTTGAAATAATTATATCTTTTTTACTTTTTTATGAGATAGATATGCCTCCAAGAAAATATAAAATTTTGTAATTGATTTTATTTCAATGCATATTGATGTTAAACTCGAATTTGATATCCGATTAACTGCAAGTGTATAATCTATAAAAGAGAATAATCTTTGAATACTTTTTCACATGGTTTATCTAATTTGATAATAATTATACTGACTACGTATGCTATATCTAAAATTGAGCCTCTGTAAAAAGATGATATACCTCATAAACTAAGTCACTACTATGGTAAAAAATATTTGAGACTTCCAAGATTTTTTATTTTAAAATTTTGCTAGAGAGTATTCTTTGAGTTAAATAATCTATAACTCATTATCTCTCATAATTAAGATTTTATCTACATAAATAATTAATAAAGTTATTTTTTCATCTGGATTTTTTTGGAAGAACAAAGAAAACTTAGAAACATACTTGCATAACTAGAGGTTTCAAATGGGCTGTGCAGCCCGGGCCAGGCCCGAGGCATGGCCTGACTTGGTCGTGCCTGGCCCATCACGTCATGGTGCAGACTCGTGCATGTTGGGCCGACTCACAGCACAACTTGTGCCGTGTTGGGTTGAGTGTCTTCGGCCCACGTGCCTTGCCATTCATGACCCGTGTACCTGACCCTTGGGCACAACATGGGCGACATGCCTGATGACCGATGAAATGATGCCTGACAGGGGATGACGTGTCGTCGCCCAATGGAAGATGGCTCGACGAGGATGGCGGCGCGGGTCTAAAATGTTAATTTTTAAAATTTAATTCAACATAAATTTATCCCAGCCTGATCCGACCCGAATTGGCATGAACCCTAGCCGATTTCGGGCCATGGTCGTGCCGGGGCGGCCGAGCATGCCCTCCAAATAACCATGTCGTGTCTGCCATGGCAAGTGAGAGTGGGGGGCTTGGAAAAAAATGGGTTGGCCAGCCCGGCTTGTTTGACACCTTTATGCATAAATTAAATAAAGTGATTGCTTTTGAAAATATTTATAAATCAAGCATTTAATGAGTGTTCGATATCATATAATAAAATTTATAATTTATAAATTTTATTTGATTGTATTACTTGAAACTTATATGGATGTTTCATATATACTTTCTCTTTAAAGTTATAATGAATAAATATATCCTCTAATTGTGAGATCCTGGATAACAAATAACAATTCGTACTGAAGTCATCTTGATTGTTACAAAATAAATATTTTAGTAGTTCATATTAAATATTTGAGTGAATCTATTTATTATAAATCAATTTAAGGTGATTTATTTTTTTATATAGAGTTATCTTTATAGTAAACACCTATTAGTAACTAATAATATTTATCTTAGGATGTCATTGTACTAATTCCAAATATCTATTAGAGTGGATGATATTCATCTCTTCTATCATGTTTTGATTATATCCTAGATGAGATAATACCTCCTCATTTGTAGCTTTTTGTATATTAATATTGATAAATAAATAATAAAAGAAATAAAATGATAAATAAATCAAGAGTATGACATTGCATATGAGATTGTACAAACCAATCAAAAGGTTAAGATTATAGTAACTAGCTTTAGGGTAATCTGGTTCTTTAATTGGTTTGTATTTGATTTGAGCATGCTGGGTATATCTCTCTTTTGATATAAATTTTATGCCCTGGATGATCATGTCTCCTAGTTTTGGCCTTAATATGAATTTAAACTAGTGAACTCTGGTGGATTACTATCTCATATGGTTCTAAATGACAACATTCTATTTGTAAAATATAATTCTCTTTTAATTTAATATAATTTGAATTTGTTGATATATACGATGACTCAATAAGAGTAACATTATATGAGTACTATGATGACTCGAACGTGCCATCGTGCTGGTTCATGTCATGCTCCATGGTGTGAGCTATGCTGTCTAACAGCCCACAATATGTCCAGGAATGGTTCTGAACCACATAGTATCATGCTCCATGTTGTTCCCATGCTGCCCAGCCCAATTGACATATTTAGATTAGTCACTTTTATAAGTTTTTATTACTGTCATATTTTATATTTTGAGATTGAAATACTCATAAGATTAGAATAAAATATTATTAACTTGGCTAGTATTGGATAACAAAGCTAAGAATACACAAATAAATGATCTAACACTTTGAATATGTAGAAAGTTATCTTATTATATAAGAAAGACATGTGCCCACTCAACTCAATTTCAAATTGTGTTTTTCTTAGTTTCTCAAAGTCCTGCAAAAAATGTTGTAAAGTAAATAATGTAAAGCTAAGTTGTCTGAAAGATAACTCACTTGGTGTTATCCTATCGTTAAAATTACGTCGATGCAAGTTGATGCTCAATTTAAATTTGAATATTTGGGAAACTATAAGTGCTCATGATCTCTAAAAGAGATCCCGAGCCCTGGAGATTAATACAAATTTGTTAGTATGTGAAGAATTGATTATAGGTAAACTTGCTGAAGAGAATATTGGAAATGATTATATTAATTGTCTATGTTATATTTAGTTGAAATAAAATTAATAAATAGATCAATAAAAATATATACTAAAGCATAACTCACAAGTGTAGCTCATAATAATATCGATCACATGTATTCTTTGTGACAACATAATATCTCTCTCGGATTAAATCACATCTACACTAAGAAAATATGTTAGTTACTCAAGATTTTTATTTTAAAATTATGATTGAAAGTAATCATTATTTTGAATGTTTTTAATTTATCATTTTTCGTAATCACAATATCATCTATATATACAATGAGCAAAATCATATTGGTATTAGAGCTAATATATGAAAATAAAATAAAATTCATAACGCATATATAAAAACCAAATGATATAATTATTTAAGGTCATATCATATATTTCATAATCTGTAAATTATATTTGACTGTATTATTTTAATCTCATGCGACTATTTCTTATTTACTTCATTCTCAATGTAATCTTAAGAAAATTATTTTTCATGTTTATCGGGTATTGATGCTATAGATGTTATAGTAGGCACCAATCTATTATTGATATTGATGAATGTGTCCTGATGACACATAGTGTGTTTATGCTATTGCACTAACTATGCGCAAAAAAGTGTATACAATTTGTACGCACGAACCATGCATGTACAATGGTGAGCGAGAAAATATTTCATTGCTTGGAGATGTGTCCGTCAGTGGGGACATGCGACTGTATTGTGGTGGTGCAATGCACCTGTGCGTGAGGTACTATACATGAACATAGTGAAGTGGTGCAATGTGCATGTGTGCGAGGTACTGGATGCAATCGTAGTGCAACAGTGGTGTCACTGTGTGCTGTAGTTTGTGGAAGCAGTCATTACCACCATGGAAAATAAACTTCTAGAGAGGTGTTGGGGATATACTTAGGAGTTTGAGATGTTAGAGATAAACCAACAATTCCTTGTTCTTTTTGTAAGAGTTTGAGATATACTTAGGAGAGATGTTAGATTTTACTTCTTCAATTATGTAGAAGTTTGAAATATAAAAAATAAACTTCTTGTACTTGTCGATAAAACAATATCATTGCTCTCATATAGATTGATATAATTATTGGAGCAACCCACAAGTTGGGAAATCTCATCAAATATATATTAAAAAAAGAAAAAAGAAGAATTTTAAAGTATAATTTTTTCAATATTATTCTCAAATTGATGCTTAAATAGGGAATGACTCTAATGTTAAAGGTGTAACACACCTGTTTGAATTTTGAAATAATCCAGACTGTAATCTAATGTATTTTGAAAATTATTTTTTCTTAGTGATTTAAGGAGAATAATAATAAAAGAATTAAGAAATATTTTCATCTAGTTGACTTAGTGAGAACAATTATATGTGAAACTGAAGGAATATTCTTCCTTAACTGACTTAAGAAGAATAATAACAAAAGAAATTGATAAATGTTCTCTTCTATCTGATTTATGGAGAATAAAAATAAAATAGAAAATAAAATATATTGCCTTATTGAAATTGGAGAAGATAACGACAGAACAAGATACATAACAAAATAGTCTCTCCTAGTCAAATTGGGGAGGAAATTGAAAGATGAATTAAAAAAAAAAAAATTGCTGGCAGCCGAAATGAATGGAGCTCATCCAGCAGTAATATCCATTGTCTCAAGGCTTTTTCTTAATTGTTGGCGGATAATGTGATCCATTGAACAAAATGTTTCATTGCTTGTACTACATCTTGTAATGATAATAGAGAAGCACACATGTGGGCTGACCAAGAATCCTGAAAATGAACCATAATATCATATTTCCAGCCATTAAGTTTTTTGAACTTCCTCTGCAGGTAACTTATCAACACAACTAAAGGAATTTTTAGCCTAATCTCTATGAAGGAATATAGCTTGAATATATGGCAGGGAACAACAATGCACAACTTAATGGAATCTTGTTCCGCAAGCAAGGAAAATAGATTTGCTGAACAATCAATTTGTGAACTGGCATTTTTCACATTCTCCAGTACTCATCAACAGTCCTTGCATCCCACCAATGTTTATAGAACTTTCGATCGTCAATTTTCATCCTTATCTCTGACCTTGAATAGGCGAATGCAACAATCTTCATTATTCATGAAAACAGAACTAGGATCAGTATAGTTACTCATCTCAAAGGCTGCTCCAATGACTTTAAATCTCTACCTGGTTGTAACAGGGATACAGCAACACAGTCCCAAGAACAACAGAAATGGAAAAGAGTATGAGTAGCTTGAATCTTCATTGATTCTCTGCTGTTCTAAATCTGAAAATGGAAAGCCCATTTCCAACAACAGATATTCATGATTGCCCATGGAGAAGTTTCTATAGGTGTTCATGATTAGCTTTGATGTCCTTTGTCAAAGCTTCAAAAAGGGATTTTTTTTGTCTTGATTATGAGCAGTTTTAATTTCCAACTTCATCTGCAAACATCAAACAGCTGATACTCACCCTGCTTCTCTGACAGGGACTGTAACAACTAAAGCTGGGTACTGTGTTGCCACTGCCATCCATTCTTTAAGATTTATATTGTGATGAGAAAGCAACCTTAGGCTTCAGAGATGGGACCAATTGAAGAGATCGAGTTCCCTGGCTCTTAAAGAAACTGAAGATAAATTATAGAACAAAGCACAGGGCCTGAAACCAAGCATATGAGTTCTTCCGGTGACTGGCGACCAAAATCTTGTTGCCATCAACACTCTCAGAAAGATCATCCTCTGCAAATTTGTTTATCACATCAAGTATCTTTCTGGTAAGCTTCTTCTTGATTGTTTACAGGCTGCCATGCTGTTGCAACATTTCCCGAGAAACATTGAGTGGTTGTGTATCTGAATCAACAAGGCCCTTCAAGAAGCTCAGACCTGAGATATTTGGGGAGCAGTTGATCAAACTCTTCAAAAATGACCACCTGTCGTTTTTGTTTTTTGATCATCCAAAACTATCTTGTATTGTTCATTCTTATAATTCATAGATGACAGTTATTGACTCAATTTTGCTCAATCTGCATTCTTCTCCTTTAGTATACCCAAAATCTGGAACCACATAAGCTTTGCTTGATGAAGCTGCTTGAGAGTTAACTTAATTTCTTTATTAAGCTGTACCTCACAAAATAAAAGAAATGAGTGTTCACTGCACTAGGCCATTCCTCAACAACAACAACCACCAGGAACTTAGGAGTAGAGGTGTCAAACGGGCCGGCCCGGCACGGCCCTGCCCATTTTTTTCTGGCACGAACGTGCTACCGTGCCGGGCCGGGCACGGCACGGCCCGTAGGCACGGCAGGCCGTGCCGTGCCGGGTCTGGAGTCGGGACCGCGGGTCGGGATCCAATCAGACCCGACCCGCGGTCATTTTTTTCGGGAGGGTTGGGTCACGCCCACCGTGCCCGCGTGAAACGGCACGAGAAGAACCCGTGCTGCCGTGCCGGGCCAGGCACGACACGGCTCGAGCCAGGCACGGCACGGCACGGCACGGTACGTTCCTACCCAGGGCACGGTTTAAAAACGTGCCGGGCCGGCCCAGGCACGGCCGAACCGTGTCGTGCCTCGTGCCGGGCCGCCCCGGCCCGGCCCGGTTGACACATCTACTTAGGAGGTACATCATTATTCATTTCTTCTTTGAGTGCCTCCTCTGAATAGGAATCAAACTTACTCAACCTATCAATTACCAGGTCTTTTTTCAGTTGTTCAGTTTCTTCAATTGCAAAGAGTAATTTGAGAGACTGTTTCAATTAGTCTTTGTGGAACCTGCTCTTCAACAACAAAACCACCTCCTCACTCATTGTTTTTAATTACATTCAAAAGAAGAAACAATGAAACCCATGGATGATTTGTGAAAAAGTAGCAATAGATAAATTCAAAGAGAAAGAAATATCCATGAATGAAACATCAAACCGGATGACAGAGACAACCAATCTCCCAGACTGATGTATTGCATGGGAATAACCAAAAGTAGATACAATGGAAATTAGTTGATGACACAATCTTCATTCCTGGTGTTTTTTTGGTGGTAAATTCTTTTTTCAGGACTTGATCCAAGAAAACACCCATTTAGACACCATAGAGATAAGATCTTTATTAGATCTAATTGTTACCACTCATGATGTGATGATTGAACATTTTTTTGCATGTGATATTATCACTATAGTTAGATTTGAGGAGAGTTGTGAGACATCTGCTGGTCTCTCTCATCGGATCATAATTTTGTTGAGACTCATGATAGTGTGAGGGAGATAGTTTTTAGTGAGAGTATTTCACAAGACATGAGATATGAGTCTTTTTGGGAGTAGATTTAAGTTTGAAAGGTATGATTATTCTAATTTAAAAGATATACTAAAATAATTAGGGTCACAATCTATTTGAGTTAAGTCATCTACTTTGTTAGCTAATCAAGTTTAGAGTATCAATTTTAATCTTCCAATTATTATATAAAAGGAACTAATTGTGTGTTTTATTATGTATTTTTTTGTCATATGTATTTTTGCTATATATTACACTATAATGACTTTTTTTTGTTAATTATAGATTCTCTAATTCTCTGTTTGAGATACTTAATTATTCATGATAATGACATGTTATGTTGGATGAAGTGTAATTACTTTCAATAATACATGATAATTTATTTTGAAGCCTTTAGGTATATATGTAGTGAAATGTACATAAGTGTATATGATGACTGAACTTTATGAAAATGTTGATTAAATTAAGATTAAGTTGGTAGTAGATGGTTTATGTAAATTTATGATGTGAATTATTGAGATATATTTTCTCTTGTAATTAAAATAATCATTATCAAATTATTATCATTTTGTTGATGCTTCTCATGTATATATTATTTATCAATTGAATGTGAGGAATGAATTTCTTCATGATGATATTTATGAAGAAATATTTATAGAATATTATTTAGATTTTATCATATTGGGAATACCAAATACACATATGATTTGTAGAATGTTAAAAAAATTTTATGATCAAAAATAATCTTATATGATGTGACCCAATAATCTCCTCAACGATCACTACATTTAGCATTTGGAGATATATATATATCAAATTAGATTTATTTTTATCATCATGAATTTAAGGATAATATATGATGTTAGTGATGTGTAATCATCATCAATTAAATTTTATCTTAACTATTTAGGATCCGTTGTTAGTGTTATATGTCAATAATATTTTTATCGGTGATAGTTGGTTGAGTATATCTCAATTGAATATATTCTTGCATATTAAATTTTAGTTGAATTATTTGAAGCGTCTCAAGCATTTTTTGAGTATTGAGATTGCTTATTTAAAATGCTTAGTTTTTTCTTTTTAGAATGTGTGTATATTTTAAATATTATATTTGATCTTGCTATAATAGGATATATACCAATCAACTCACCTCTTGATTCGAGGGTACATTTATTTATATATATTGATATTTCAGTTAATTCTTTTAGATATAAGAGAATAATAAGGAATTTTAACTATTTAATAAATATTAAATTAGATATTATCTATTTTATTAATATAATTTGTTATTTATTAGATTTTCTTAGACATTTCCATATGGATATAGTTCTTCAGTTTTTAGATATCTTACGAGAGTTGTTTGATATGATTTCTTTTAGAGATTGAGCACATTTGAGTATAAAGTTGCTTATATTCTGGTTGAGTTCCTATGATTATAGAGATGAGATTTATTATTAAATTTTATATTTTTCTTGAAGATAATTTTATATTTTGGATTAGTAACCAACATATTACTGTTTACATATCAAATACAGAGTTAGATTACATATATATGATATTAATTATATCATATATGTGAGCTTCAATGAATTATTTACATTTTAGAAAAACTAGGTCTACTAGTATAAAGACTGATGACCCTTTAATATTGGTTATTATTTTGTTGTATTTATTTATTTTTTGTATTATGTATGGGCTTACCCGAATTATGAGATACCTCAATTTTGATTTGCCCAATTATATAAGGGCAAGCTTGCTTCTTTTTTCCTAGAATTGGGCATGCTTGCTCAATTTTGATTTGCTCAATTATGAGATAAGCCATGAATTTTGTTGCAGCGCAGTGTTCTTTCTGCAAATCATATTTGTATCTAAATTTTTGTGTTTTTCAAATCTAGTGGAAGCTGCAATGCTTGCGAATTTTTCAATAAAGTAAATGGAGGCTGTGTCATCTACTGTAAGGTTATAAAGTTCTGAAGCTCGCGCCTGATTTTTGAAGTTTTTCTCCCAATATTTTGGTATTTCAGCATTTCTCCAGGAAGAATCTGAATTCTAGCAGAACTTAAATTTTGGTAGTGTGTTGTAATACAATTTTTGGTGGTGTAGTGTAATTGGGAAGAACCTGAATTGGGAAGAATCTGAATTCAATACAAATTATTCAATACAAATTTTTGGTAGTGTAATACAATTTTCGGCAGAATTAAAATTATGCATCTGAAATTCTAATTTAACTGTAAGGGTGTTTTTGACACAACCATCCCAATTCTTATGCTAGAAGATGAAATTTGTCTTATGCTAGAAGATGAAATTTTAGTCATCATGTTTTCCTTATAACTACTCCAGACTCTTCTAGTGACACAACCATCCCAATTCTCATTGGGGCTACACTCATATTAAGGGAATTTACTAATATATTTCCTGATTATCTTCTATGTTAATTATCTTAATTATGGGATGTTCAGTATGCTATTGATTTCGTGATAGAAGCTAGGATCCCAAATCTTCCTCATGACTATCTTATTGAGCATGTTTATCTCAGATCCCAAGTGGAGGAATTGCTTAAGAAGAGTTTAGTGTGGGAAAGCTGGAGTCAAGTGTCATTCCTACATAATCAAGCTATCGATAAGCTCATTGTCAAATATCATCTAACTATCCCAATATTAGATGATATGATTGATGTCTCATATATTCGGACATATAATGATCTCAGATGAATGAAATATATGATTAATTTAGATATTTTATTATTTTTATTAATAATTATATATGTTTTATTTGATTACTAATTTTTTATTTGATTTCGTAGATCTACATAATTTTATATTTATTTCAAAAAATAGAAAATCAATTTAATAAACAAATTGAAAAAAATATTAGGAGTGGGCAATAATGTATTAGAATACAATTCTAATAGTTTTAATATTTATTGTCAAAACCAAATAATCATACATTAGATTTTGTGTGCATGTATATCTTTATAAATTGAGATTGCAGAAAATGAGAACATGTATTTTTTGAGATGGTTTGGATATTTTTATTTATATAGGTATTATAATATATTTTTGAAAATATGTAGTTTTAATCAAAAATTTTCTCATTAACTGAATATATTCTTCTATTATTTTTTATTGGATATTTTTTGAGTTTTTTTATGGTAAAGAAAAATTATTTTAATTTATTTCACAAAGTTTTTGGAATCACTTGTTTTGTCGAGGAACTTTTCTTAGGACAAAATGAAATAATACCTTGAGTGATAAAATTTAACTTTCTTATTTTTATAGTACTTAAAAAATAATATGAGGGTTACTCAATTTAGATTGATAGAGTTTTGATATATATATATTGATATTATATTTTTTGAGTAAGACTTGTTTAATTAGTTTTGAAAGAGAGTGTCTAAAAGATACATATGGTTCAAATACTTTTTTTTTATTCCTTTACAATCCCACTTGGGCCTCCTCTTAGGAGTGATTTACTCAGTTGCTATATTTGAACTTATTAGTGTACATTATGATAACATTTTTATTGAGTCATTATATGTATTAACAAGTATAACAAATTAATTTTAAAGAGATTGAGATGGTGTAAGAGAGCAAATTTTTATTGAGTTCTAACAATTAGATTACCCATGAGTCTATTTTTGTTTCAATTTAGGATAAGCTATAAAAATTTAGTTTCAATTTACAACTTGTATACTGTGGAGGAGAGTCTCTCAAGAAGTCAGATATTTCTTCAAATAGTTTTTTAAATTTTTGATATTTTGATTGCTCTTAGGAAAAAATAGATAAGTGATATTCACCACCATATTTCAAATATATATATTTTTTGTTTTATCTAATTTTTTTTAGTTTTGTTGATGATACTAGTATATCAAAGTGTTATGAGATATAATTTCTTTCAATTTTGTGCTAAGTCATATTGAAAGAAATATATTTCATTTACTTCAATAAGACTTAAAAACTAGTATATTGAGTTTCAAGAAGGTTTGTTGTTAATTGTATTTAGATGTTTACTATGAAAATTAGTTCAATTAGGAAAATAAATTGTTTTATGGTGAGACATGTTATGAGTGTCTTCAGGCTTCACTTAGATATTTTGTACGAATAACTATAATATTTTCTATCAAATAGTCAATATAGTCTCAAAGTAGATTTTTTATAATTGATAATTTCACATAGATAAAGAATATAAACCTTAGATGTGAAGAATATCATTCTTCATGATGACTTTGAAGATGATGAATATATGTGGAAATTACTCGAAATTTGAGTGAAATAGTGAAATTTAATTTGTAGATTATAGAATAGATTATATGCCCTGAAGTAATTACTGAATGCTTAATTTATGAAAATTCTCCTAATTATTTATTTTAGGTTGGTCATGCATTTCATGGATTTTTTTTTTGGAGCTTAGATTATTGGTCAATCTTGCTTATTGTGTATGTGAATGATGTTCTTTTTATGGGAGACGTTGAGTTGGAAATTATCAAACTCAAGGATACATTTGTGATTGGTATCGTTGAAAAAGGATGATTGCTTGAGAAAATCCCACTTTCTCCATATGCAACTTGATCTATACTTATTTGTACATGTTATACTTTTAATTTATTTTTGTGTATATATATTTTTTTATTTTTTGTTTACGAAAGAAGTATCTTGCACGTGTACTATCCTAATCTATGTTGCCTTGTATATAAGGATACCTTTTATACATATTTATCATTCCATTCTTTGATGGGAATGTTATGTTTGCTCAATTTCAATTGGAGTTTTATTTAAAGTTTGTAAATCCTACAAATAAATATCAGTACAAGTAATGACCAAATTAGAATTGAGTTTTTTTTGAAAAAATTTGTAAAAAGTAAACTAATAAAATAATCATAAATAAATATAATACTAGGAAATAACAAGGTTTCATTTTGAATAGTATTTGCTATTAGCAATGTAATTTTCATAGAATAAGGAAATAATGTAGAAAAAATAAGTTAAGATTACTAATGATGTAAATATTTAGTATTGCATCAATAATAAATGAGTTTAAAGTAAGGATACGAGTAAAATAATTATTGATATATGATAGAACGAAAGATAATACTACTATTATAGAGAAGAGTTTTGTATAATTTTCTCTAGTAAGTATTCCAGTGAATAAATTATATAAGAAATTCTAGATAGTTTTGATCGTTAACTTGTCTCTTTTAATATTTTTTTAATTTTCTTGATATTTTTTTTAAAAATAATATTCAATAATTATTTTTGATGTGTCATATCTTCCTATAATTGGTAGACTAGACTAAGTCTCTCTTGTGTCCACATCAAATGTGATAATTTATAGTGTTATAAAATTATTGTTCCTCCAAAATAAAAATAATTTTTTTTGATCTTATTTTCTTTATTTTGTTTTTTTTTATTAAATCCATAAAAAATAGCTAAGGAAACCCAATTAGGATTTTTGCGTCTTGCCACCATGCGTATTGTTGTGTGAACCACAACTCGCACAAATGAATTCACAATCGCACACACAACATCATGCACTATTGTGAATCACAGTGCTCACTTCTTTGTGCCTACTTTGTGCTTGTGGGCATTGGAGTCGCACATAGCGAGTGTGCGATTACGATTTGGGTGCACATTGTAGAAAAAAAAAACAAATTAGGGGGAGAGGACATACTTTATTGTTTACAATTGTTGAACAAATGTTATGTTAGATTTACTAATTATATTAAAAAAAAGAAAATAATATTTAATGAAATTAATAATTAATTTTTATTGTGACAGTTTGATAGTGAGATATATAATTTTTAATTTAGCATTTCACAAGCAGCTGAAAGATATAAATGATTGTTTTTTTTAATTAAAAATTGAAGATAAGATTATTACTACAACATATATTCTGACAACAAAGAAACAAGTAGATATTATTATGACAATCTTGAAGATACTGACTATATGACTATATAACTATATGACACTATAACTATATGTCTATATGATACTATGATTATATTTCTATATGATTATATGACAAAATGACTATATGAATATATGACTATATGACACTATGACACTTTGACTATATGATTATATGACTATATAACTATATGACACTATGATTATATGACAATATGACTATATTACTATATGACTAAATATCTATATGACTATATATCTATATGACTATATGATTATTTGACACTGTGACAATATGACTATATGATAATATAATTATTCAACACGATGACACTATGACTATATGACTATATGATACTATGACTATATAATTATATGACAATATGACTATATGATTATATGATTGTATGACTATATGACACTATGACTATATGACACCATGACTATAATGACTATAAGAATATATGACTATATGACTATAAGACTATAGGACTATATGACTATATACCTATATGCTTATATGCCTATATGACTATATGCCTATGTGACTATATGCCCATATGCCTATGTGACTAAATGCCTATATGACTATAAGCCTATATGACTATATAACTATATGATTATATAACCATATGACTATGTAACTATATGACTATATGCCTATATGTTATATGATTATACGACTATATGACTATATGTTATATGACTATATGCCTCTATGACAATATGAATATATAACTATATGACCATATTAGGGCTACTCATGTGACTTGGATATTCCCGACCCGACCTGAAGTCTTGTCTAGAAAGAATCGGAACCGAGAAAAACTCGCTGACTTTGACTTTTCCCGTCCTGTTCTATCCCATAATTTTTCTTTTGGGATGGTTCCAAATCTTAAGCATTATCCATCTCGAGAACCGTCTCGTCTCGAAAAACCTAAAATAGAACCGGGAATATATATATATATAACATGAAGATACCACCAATTCCGACTGTCCATCCAATTCCGACGCACCTATTGCTGTTCTGACGAGTTCCAGGCCACCTCACGCCATTTCAGCCATGTTCAGTTAGGTCCAGCCCTTGTCCGTTGCACTTCAGGTTGTCTCCACCGTGTCTCAGATGCCATCAACCTTTTGGTTTGTTTTTCTGACGAGAATTGAGTGATTAATTATTATTATTATTATTATGTATTTCAGTCAGTTTTGTTGAGTATTAGTTGTAGTGTTGTGGTTAGGCTGAATGAGTGGGCTGAATGTGTTTCAGTCAGTTTTGTAGAATTTGCTTGTTTGAACTATTTATATGTATTAATGCTTAATATATCATATTAATTAATGGCAATGCATATGGCACAATCCAGCAGTAAACGAAAGATACAACAAATTGAAGATGATAACATCTCAAATGATCAAAGTACTGGTAAATCCAGTCATCATCCTTTCACGAACCCTCCTATTGTTATGGCATGTTCTTCAATTCTAATGGTAAAAGAAAGGCAAAGTACATCTAAACCTCGTGCCCATAAAAAGTATAAGTCTGCTGTTTGGGAAAATTATGAGATATTGGTTGATTCAGAGGGAAATGAAACTGGTAGGGCAGCTTGTATATGGTGTAGGAAAGAATATTTGGTAAAAAGTGATCAAGGTACTTCGGGTTTATGGAAACACTTGAAAAATACTTGTAGGAAATTTTCACACAAAAATGAATTAATAGCAGCTCACAAAGGTAAAGACAAGTCACAATCTTTGTTGAGTTTCACTAATGATATTAGTTCAGAGGATAACAAATTAACTTGTTGGCAATTTGATCAACAACTAGTTAGGGAGTCTTTGGTGAAAATGATCATAAAAGATGAATTGCCTTTTCGTTTTGTTGAGAGGGATGAGTTTAAGGAGCTTTGTGAAGTTAGTGTTCCTCAATTTAAAATTTCATCTAGGCACTCTATTGTGAAGGATTATTTTTCTTTGTTTGTGAAGGAAAAGAAGAAATTATTTGATAGCATATTATCTCATTGTTGTAGAGTTTCATTGACTACCGACACTTGGACTAGCATTCAAAATTTGTCTAATATATGTTTGACTGTTCATTTCATTAATTCTCAATGGATTATGCATAAAATGCTTTTGAATTTTTGGGTAATTAAAAGTCATTCTGGAGTTAATATTGAAAATAATATTGAGTTTTGCATGAATGAATGGGGTCTGAGAAAGTTGATGTGCATTACTGTTGACAATGCATCAAATAATGATGTTGCAGATTTGTAGCTGAACAATTGAAAAAAAGGTTTGTGAAGAAAAGTGTGGTACCTTTGAGAGGCTAGCATGTTCATATGAGATATTGTGCTCATATCCTAAACTTAATTATTATAGATGACATTGTAGTTGTTGTGGGTGCTATTCAAAAAAATTAGAGGTGTGGTGAAATATGTGATGAGCAGTCCTAAAAGATTAGATATGTTTAAGTTATGTGTTGAAGAGGCAAACTTGACATATGGATCTTCATTGCAATTAGATTGTCCTACAAGATGGAATTCAACTTATTTGATGCTACAAACTGCTATAAAATATCAAAAAACATTTGATAAATTGGAGGACACAAGAGGGTTTTGAAGGAGTTTGGTTCAGATGTGCCAACTGAGAGAGACTGGACAAACGCCAAAAATTTGGCTCATTTCTTGAAAACTTTTTATGAGGTAACTTGTAAATTTTCTAGCTCATCATATTCTACCTCTAGTATTTATTTTTTCGAGATTATTTGAATTTTGAAAGAAATTGAGCTTTGTGAAAATAGTAGAGATCCAATGGTGTCTGAAATGGGCATGGAAATGAGGCATAAATTCAACAAATATTGGGATTCTCTTCAGTCAACAAATCTTATGCTTTTTGTAGTAGTAGTGTTGGATCCTAGATATAAGCTCAAATATCTCTAGGTTAAGTACACTGTGTATTATGGAGAGGAATTGGCTGAAAATTTGGTGTAAAAGGTTATAAATATTTTAAATGAAATAATGGATGATTATAGAGATTTAAATGAAGATGAATCAAAAGAAGATAATTTCTCTTCTACTATGTTGAAGAAAAATGATGATTTCTTTAATGGTAGTAATACTTATGTTGATGATTTTTTTTGTTGAATTGGAGAAAGAACAAGAAGTTACAGTTTTGGAAGAGTTGGATAAGTATTTGGAGGACAAACATGAAAAAAATAGAATTGATTTTGATCTTCTAAACTGGTGGAAGGTAAATGAGGTTAGGTATCATTCTTTGGCAAATGTAGCAAGGTATGTATTTGCTATCCAAGCATCTACTGTGACCTCCGAATCTACATTTAGCAATGGGGAGAGAACTTTAGATAAATTTAGGAGTTCTTTAATACCTATTACAGCTGAAGTTCTCATATGCCTACAAGATTGGTTGAGAAGCTCAAACAAACCTATTGAAATTGAAGAATTAGTTCAAGATATTGATGATAATGAATCAGGTTAGTATACAAATCTTGTAAATTTTAATTTCATATTTACTTATTTTATTCATTTAATTTAATAACAATATGGTTCAATTACAATTTTCAGATGTGTCACAAGATCCAAATATTCTTCCGACTATAGTTGGCCAACTAAATTTGGAATGAGTATTAAATTTTATAAGGTAATATTTTGTTTTTTTATTACTCTTTCATCTTAGAAATTTATATCTACATGATTAACACGTTTTCATCTTAGGTTGTCATTCTACAGTGGAGGAAGAAAAGTGAGGAGTTGTAGAAGAGATAATTAATTAGGTTTGGATTTTCGTTGCTGTTCCGGGACAGACCTTTGAATTGATTATTATCATGGTTGTTATTAGTTGTATTTTTTTTTGTTATATTAAGCTACCAAATTTTAGCAATTGCTTAAGTAGTAATTGCTGCTACCAATGTTTGTGGTCATCTTTAGCTATTCCTTAATATTTTAAGTAATTGTTTACAAAATATAGTGTTGCTATTATGAATAACTTTCACTCAACTGAACAAAGCCAACTTGTGAAAAAACAAAGAACCAAATTAAGCACACAACTCGGTCTCGTTCTTTATAACATTTATATCATTTTCTGCACTTCAAAGTTTTTGACAAGGTAATGGAACTCATTTGTGGTATTCAGCCTATTTGAGAAAACAAAATTAACCTTATTTGAGTTTTAAAGATACATAACTAATGAATGATAAATGGTACAACAAAAGGTTTTGACATGAACTAACTTGGCCGGTTTGAAGAAAATAAATTGAAAAAAATCTCTGATCTTCGTCCCGTCCTGTCCCGAAATTTCGGGATGGGACGGGACAGAGATTTTCAACCGATGGGACGGGTCTGGATCTTCAAAAAAAAAATCTCTGAAATGTGGGACGGGACTGGAGATTTGTAATCTCCGTCCCGTCCCATCCCATCCCATGAACACCCCTAGACTATATGACTATATTACTATATGACCATATGATAATATGACTAAATGACTGTATGACTATATGACTACATGATTGTATGACTATATAATTGTATGGCTATATGATTGTATGACTATATGACTATATACCTACATGACTGTATGACTGTATGACTACATGACTATATCACTACATGACTGTATGACTGTATGACTACATGACTATATCACTACATGACTGTATGATTATATGACTGTATGACTATATGACTGTATGACTATATGACTACATGTATGTATGACTATATGGCTATATGTTTATATGATTATATGATTATATGACTATATGACTATATCACTACATGACTATATGACAGTATGACTATAATGAATATATAACTATATGACTATATGACTACATGACTATATCACTACATGACTATATGACAGTATGACTATATGATTGTATGACTATATGACTACATGACTGTATGACTATATGGCTATATGCTTATATGACTATATGACTATATGGTTATATGACAATATGACTATAATGAATATATGACTATAACTATAATGAATATATGATAATATGACTATAATTATATCACTATATAATTATATGACTATATGATTATATGTCTATGTGACTATATGATTATATGCCTATATGACTATATTACTATAGGATTATATGACTATATGACTAAATGACTATGATTATATGACTATATAACTATATACTTATATGCCTATATGACTATATGACTATATGTCTATATGACAAAAATACTATATGACTATATGACAATATGTCATTATGACTATATGACATGTCATTATGACTATATGACAATATGCCATTAAGACTATATGACAATATGTCATTATGACTATATGACAATATGCCATTAAGACTATATGACAATATGTCATTATGACTATATGACAATATGACTATATGACTATATGTCTTTATAACAGTATGACAATATAACTATATGCCTATATGCCAATATGATTATATGCCTATATGACTATAAAACTATAGGACTATTTGGCTATATGACTCTAAGACTATATGATACTATGATTATATGCTGATATAACTATATGACTATATGCCTATATGACTATATGCCTATAAATCTATATGACTATATGCCATTATGCCTATAAATCTATATGACTATATGCCATTATGACTATATTACTATATGACTATATGCCTATATGACTAAATAACTTTATGCATATATGACTATATAACAATGATTATATGTCTATATGACTATGTGCCTATATGAATATATGACTATATGCTTACTATATGCTTACTATATGCTTACTATATGACTATATGATGATGACTATATGACTATATGCATATATGAGTATATGCCTATATGATGATATGACTATATGATTATATGCATATATGACTATATGACTATCTGCATATATGACTATATGCCTATATACTTATATGACTATATGCCTATATGCATATATGCTAGTTTACTATATGACTATATGATTATATGCCTCTATGACTATATAACTATATGACTATACGACTATATGACTATACGACTATATGACTGTATGACTGTAAGACTGTGTGGCGGTAAGATTGAATTACTATATGGCTATAAGATTATATGGCTATATGGCTATATGGCTATATGACTATATAGCTATATGGCTATATGGTTATATGACTATATGACTATATGATTATATACCTATATGACAATATGCCTATATTCCTATATATCTATATGCCTATATGACTATATAACTATATGACTATATGCATATATGATTATATGCCTATATGACTATTTGCCAATATAACTATATACGTATATGTCTATATGCGTATATGACTATATGAGTATATGACTATATGCTAGAGCTGGGAAATGGGCTAGCCCAGCCCATTCGGGCTGAGCCCATTCAGGCCGTGGGCCAAAATGGGTCGGGCCACTTCAGCCCATTTTTATTCGGGCCAGCAATTAGCAAACCCAGCCCGGCCCTACATGGGTTGTGGGCCAAAACGGGCCAAATGGGCTAAAAGCCTAAAATAGGCGAAAACTGAATGCGGTCATATTTTTATGTAAAAACTCATTCTCATCAACATGGCAAGGCTAAAGCAAGCTAAAAAACTGCATACTCTTCAATTACACATAAAGCATATTTTAATATATATATATATATATATATATATAGCAACCAAATTGCATGCAGTCATATTCAACAAAGTTAACAAACTAACTAATAAACAGTAGAACAACTAAATAATATCTATAAAAATACAAATCCAAATTTTCAAATAAAATCCATATTCCCCTAATCTTCATCATCATCACCTCCAACAGCAACATTTGAGTCCACATTAGAAAGATGTACATCATCAATGTCGGTTGAGTCATCATCATCATCTAAAAATAAAACAAACATAAGTTAATAAATAATAAGTAATTGCATAAAGGAAATACTTATTATGAATCCTCAATAAAAAATTTAAACTTACCAACAAAACCAAGTAACCAATTACGGGTGCATATGAGAGCTTGGACTGTTTCATCAAGCATAGAACTCCTATACTTGTTCAAAACACGGGAGCCAATACTAAAAGCGGATTCTGATGCTACAGTAGTTATAGGAATGCTCAAAACATCACATGCCATCCTTGCAAGATCATTAAATCTATTGCTTTTGTCTTTCCAATAACCAAGCACATCAAAATTTCCAGAGAAGGAAATTCTTGTCTCTTCTAAGTAGAGATCAAGTTGAGACTTTCCATAATTGTTAGTTTCTTGACAATCAAATTCTTCAAAATCCTATCAAATGACAAATAAATATTACATTAAACAAATAAATATTTCATTTAAAAAAGAAAATGGATTTCGTTAAAGGAAACTTACGTCATATGTAGGCAACTTCTCTTTCTCCCTTTCTCCTCTAACAACAATTGGTGGTTGACTTACATTAGAAGAAAAATGAGTCGAGTTAGTTGATGCACATTTGTTTCTGTACTCCTCAAAAAGTGCATACAAAGTCTTCTTAACCCTTTCTAATCTTTCTTCATAGCCATGTGGGTCAAGTTTTGAATAAGTATACTTTAAGAAATTAAGCTTCTTGGTTGGATCAAGAATAGCCCCAAATGCAAGAACAACACTATATTCACTCCAGTACTTATCAAATTTTTCCTTCATCCTACTACACATACTTTGAATCAACAAATCCTCATTTGCCAAGTTGGATGTCAAGAGAAGTTCTATCCTCCAAATTTCCCCAAAATACAAATTAGAAGTAGGATAGGATGATCCGGAAATCAAGTTGGTCATTATATAAAATGGCTTCAAGAATTCACACATTGAAATTGATCTAAACCATTCATCATTAGATGGACACCACTTATAATTTTTATCAATCAAACTCAAACTATGAAAAGCCCGACGATAATTGATTGCACTCTCAAGCATTGTATAAGTAGAGTTCCATCTAGTAACACAATCTGATCTCAATCCAATTGATGTATCAATCCCACCAACTTGTTCAACACATTGAAAGAATTGTTTCTTCCTACTCTCTGATGCCCTTACATAGTGCACACTTTGCCTAATTTTAAGCAATGCATCACTAGCAACCTTCAAACCATCTTGAACAATAAGGTTCAAGATATGTGCAGAACATCTAATATGAAAGAACTCTCCATTAAGTAACAAGCTATTTGACAAGCATAGATGTTCTTTCAACATGTTTTGCATGTTATCATTTGAAGATGCATTATCCAAAGTAATGGAAAATATATTTTTCTCTATTCCCCAATCTTTTAAAAATTCAAGTACCTTCAATGCCAAATCATGACCAGTGTGTGGAGGTTGCATGTGAGTAAATGATAAAATTTTACTCTTAAGCTTCCAATCTTTATCAACATAATGTGCAGTCAAAGAGATATACCCAATATTAGTGCATGCAGTCCAACAATCAGAAGTCAAGCACACTCTACCCGGAATTTGGCCTAATTGTTGCTTCAATTTTTCTTTTTCAATCTCATATTTCTTCATCACATCACATTTAGCTGTTCTTCTGGAAATACTTCTACAATCTTCATTCAAAAATTTCTGGTACTTTCTAAACACCCTCCACTCAACAATACTGAAAGGCAGATCATGTGCAATAATCAATTCAGACAATATCTCTCGATTTATCTTGGAGTCAAATTTTCTCTTTCTCAACTTCCCTTCATAATCAATTAGCATCCCTCCTATATTATGAAATTGAGGTACCATGTGACATTTAGGAATGTGACGTGCAAGGTGAGAAGTTCCTGATTTACTTGCACAAGTGTATTCCTTCCCACAAGCCTTACATTTGCATTTTTCCTTACCATCTTTACCAACCCCAATTTTCACAAAACAATTCCACACATCAGAGGTCAAAGTCTTAGCCCTTTTGGTCTGTGGTTCTATAGTCTCATGACACTTATCAACATTAGAGTTATTCACAAAACTAGCATTTGGCAATATTTCACAATCTTCATCATCACAACTAACGCAAGTTGGTTCATTTCCAACACTAGAGGATGCCATAATGTAAATCTGTTATTGATTTAAAAAAACAAAAGAAAATTTTGATAAAAAAATTAATATAAAAATTACATCTATTTGAATATATGCATGCTATAGAAATACAATTAGAAATTTAATGGTTGACAATTTACATTTCAAATATTAAAATTATACGGAAAAACAATCAAAATAAACCATGAGCTGGAAACTTTTATAAGACAATACACTTACATTTGAATCTGATGTGAAATTAAAATACTGAAATATAATTGCCAATAGTCCAAGAAGACAACCCCATTACCCCAATAGCAATACCCAATGATTCAGGCCTGCAAGACGAAATAAGGCCAGTAAAATAAGATAAAGCATTGATATAAAAGAGAAAGAATTAGAAAAATATTAGATACATAATATTAGAAAAAAACTTAGATTTAGTTTATAAATTTATTTTGTAAAGAAATATATATATATATATATATATATTGTATAGAAAAGTGATATAAGACATAAATGATAAAGTTGTGTGATTGTGTCCTTGACAGGAAAACTACAACTTGAAGATTTTTTTGTTTTTTTTTCTTTACATCTCTTTAATTTGCATGTTACATTATATATTATAGTATTTTGTTTTATCAATGATTCGATTTTCGGTTCTACTGTAATCCCCGTCTTATATTTTTATCATTTAAGTAAGGCTATAACCCTAATTATCTTAGACAGGTTTATTATATTTTTGTGTAATGACAACTTGCTCATGGAAGCATATCTATACATAAGCATGCCCATTAAAGGTAACAATGGACCACCCAAAATAATAGTGAGAGTGATGTACAATTTTGGCCTTGGATTATTTGCTCCTTCTAGAATAAAATCAGCCTTAACGTCATGTCTTTAAATATATAGATTTTTAAATAATAGTAGGAAGAAGGAAAAAAAGGAGAATGGAAAATAACATGAATCATTTCCAGTAAAGTCGGAAACCCCATTAAAAGCTAATAACCAAACCAAAAGGAAAGGGTTCTTGAGAGAGTGACTTACACGTGGCGAGAGATTCAAGTATTTGAGTCGGAAACTGCGACGATTTGTTCAGCTCGGTGATTCTTCAACAATCAGCAGAGCAGATTCAAGTTTCTTTGACGGCCGACGAGATTCTTAGATGATCGACGGTTGGCGAGAGAGATCGGTGAGAAAAAATGAAAATTTGAGAGAGATAGGGCTGAGGGCGTAGCGCCGTAGACGAAAAGGGGAAGAACAGAACAGAAGAAATGATTTAGGGTTTGTATAATTTTATCTAAATATTCTATTTATATGATAGAAAAAATAATGATATAAAAAAAAAACGGGCCAGGTGGGCTAGCCCGGCCCGAACCCGATTGGCCTGCGGGCCTATTTGCACCGGGCCAAGCAGCCCGAATTTTATTTGGGCCTTTATTTTTTGAGCCCGGCCCTCTAAAATTTCGGGCCAGCCCACTCTAACCCATCGGGCTCGACCCATATTCCCACCACTGCTATATGCCTATCTGACTATATGACTATATGATTATATGACAATATGATTTTATTATTAAATGACTTTATTACTATATGACTCTATGACTATATGCCTATATTACTATATGACTATATGTCAATATGACTATGACTATATGCCTATATGACTATATGCCTATATGACTATATGCCTATTTTACTATATTATTTTATGCATGTATGACTATATGCCTATATGACAATATGACTATATGCCTATATGACGATATGACTATATGACGATTTGACTATATGACTATATGACTATATGTTTAAACAACTATATGCCTATATGATTATATGACTATATTCCTATATGACTATAATAATATATGACTATATACCTATATGCATATATGATTATATGTCAAAATCACTATATACCTATATGCATATATGACTATATGCCTATATGAATATATGCCTATATGCCTATGTGAATATATGCTTATATGCCTATATGATTATATGCTTATATGCCTATATTCCTATATATCTATATGCCTATATTCCTATATATATATATATATATGCCTATATGACTATATTCCTATATGATTATATGCCTATATGATTATATGCCTATATGACTATATGACTATATGATTATATGATTATATGATTATATGACTATATGATTTTATTATTATATGACTTTATTATTATATGACAATATGCCTATATGATTATATGCCTATATGACTATATACCTATATGACTATATGCCTATATGACTCTATGACTATATGACTATATGATTTTATTATTATATGACTTTATTACTATATGACTATATTTCTATATGCCTATATTACTCTATAACTATATGCCTATATTACTATATGATTTTTTGCCTTTTTGAATATAAGCCTGAATGATTATATGCTTATATGACTATATGACTATATGACTATATGCATATATGACTATATGCCTATATGACTATATGCCTACAAGACTAAATGACTATATGACTACATGCCTACAAGACTACTAGATTATATGACTACAAGATTATATGATTATGACTATGATTATATGATTATATCATTATATGACTATATAACTATATACATATATGACTATATGCCTTTATGCTCTATAACTATATGACTATATGACTATATGATTACATGCCTGTAAAACTACATGACTGTATGACTCTATGACTATATGGCTATATACTTATATGACTGTATAACTATATGGCTATATAGCGATATGACTATTTGGCAATATTACTATATGACTATATGACTATATGCCTCTATTACTATATACCTTTATTACTATATACCTTTATTACTATATGAATGTATGATTGTATGCCTATATGATTGTAAGACTATATCACTATATGACTATATAACTACATGATTACATGACTATAAGACTACATGACTGAATGACTACATGATTGTATGACTATATGGCTATATGGCTATTTGCTTATATGACTATATGACTATATGTCCATATGACAATATGGCTATTTGCTTATATGACTATATGACTATATGCCCATATGACAATATGGCTATTTGCTTATATGACTATATGACTATATGCCCATATGACAATATGGCTATATAGCGATATGACTATTTGGCAATATGACTATATGACTATATCCCTATATGTCTATATGTCTATATGACTAAAATACTATATGACTATATCCCTATATGCCTATATATCTATATGACTAAAATACTATATGACTATATGAATATATGACTATAAGACTATATGACAATGTCACTATATGACTATATGAATATATGACTATAAGACTATATTACTTTTTCACTATATTACTAAATGACTATATCACTTTATGATTATATGACTATATGATTATCTGACAATATGACTATACGATTATACGACAATATGACTATTTGACTATATAACTATATGACTATATCACTATATGATTATATGATTATATGACTATCTAACAATGTGATTATACGATAATATGACTATATGCCAATATGACTATACGATAAGATGACTATTTGACTATATGCCAATATGACTATACAATAATATGACTATTTGACTATATGCCAATATGACCATGACTATATGACTATATGTCTATATGAATACATGATTATATGCCTATATGACAATATATGAATGAATATATGACTATATAATTAATTATCTATATGCATATATGACTATATGACAAAATAATAACCATATGACTATATGATTATATGACTATATGACTATATCACTATAAAATTATTTGACTATATGCATATATGACTATATGACAAAATAATAACCATATGACTATATGTGACTATATGACTATATGATTATATGACTATATGACTATATCACTATAAAACTATTTGACTATATGACTATATGCCTTTATGACAATATAATTATATGCCTATATGACTATATGACGATATGACTCTATGCCTTTATGACAATATAATTATCTGCCTATATGACTATATGACAATATTCCTATATTTCTATATGACTATATAACTATATGACAATATGACTATATGACTATATTACTATATGTCTATATGCCTATATGACTATATGTCTATATGACTATATTACTATATGTCTATATGCCTATATGACTATATGTCTATATGACTATATTACTATATTACTATATGCATATATGACTATATGTTTATATGGCTATATGTCTATATGTCTATATCTATATGACTATATGCCTATAAGATTATATGACTATATGATTAAATGTTTGTAAGACTATATGACTATATATCTATATGACTATATGACCATATCACAATATGCCTATATGATTATATGACAATAAGACTTTATGCCTATATAACTATATAACTATATGATTATATGTCTATATGACTATATGACTATATGACTATATTTTTACTATATGACTACATGGCTATATGATTATATTCCTATAAGATTATTTGACTATATGTTTACTATATGCCTATATTACTATATGCCTATAAGACTATATGACTATATGACTATATGCTATATGATTACATGACTATATGCTATATGATTACACGACTATATGCCTATATGACTACATGGCTATATGCCTATATGACTACATGGCTATATGCCTATATGACTACATGGCTATATGCCTATATGACTACATGGCTATATGCCTATATGACTATATGCTTATATCACTATATGAATATATGACTATATTACTATATGACTTTATGAATATATGCTTATATGACTATATGCATATATGCCTATATGACTATGATTACATGATTATATGTCTATATGACTACATGATTATATGACTATATGCCTAATGAATATATGACTATTTGTCTATATGATTATATGAATATATGACTATATTGCTATTTAACTATATGACTATATGTCTATATGACTATATTAATATATGCCTATATGATAATATGACTATATGCCTATATGACTATATGCACATATGCCTATTTGACTATATGCCTATATGACTATCTAATTATATGATTATATGACTATATGACTATATATTTATATGACTATATGACTATATATTATATGACTATGACTATATATTTATATGACTATATGACTATATGATTATATGCATATATGACTATATGACAATATGATTATATGTCTATATGCCTATATGACTATATGACTATATGACTATATGACAATATGATTATATGTCTATATGCCTATATGACTATATAATTTTATGACTATATGATTATATGACTATATCACTATATTACTATATGATTATATCACTATGTGATTATATGACTATATGAATATATGTCTATATTTCTATATGACTATATGATTATATGCCTATATAATTATATTACTATGACTATATGCTTATATTACTATGACTCTATAACTATATGCCTATATGACTATATGCCTATCATTGAATTAGGTAATTCTCAATTAATAATCACTTATAATAAGAATATTAATTTTATACACAATCAACAAAATAAATATATTATCTAAATTTCTTCAATCAAACAAAGAATAATTTGTAATACATATATATAAACTAAAGAAGATAATGTTGACTAGACTCAAGGAAAATTCCATTACAAAGATAATTTCCTTCTCTACGGTCAATTTATTATCTATTTCATATTACATTTGAGACACAAGATAAGTAAGCAAGAGTAAGAAAGTCAAGTGTCTCATAAATTCTTACTTCTATAATAATTATAAAATGAGTATTGCTCAAAAAAATAACATCAAGATTAACTAATATTTTATCAATCTTAACCAAATCACATAAATCTCTTTTACATAATAAAATAATTAAAATATATATATCTTAATCGCTTTTAGTATCTTATCATATTTTAAACAACGATTTTAAACAAAATAAATATTATCAAAAAAATTAGAGAAATAAACTAGATAATTCTTCTATGGAACACAAGATCTAAAAAGAAATAATATAAAGAAAAGCAAACACATTCAATTAATTAATTAATTTGCAATAAAATATGTCTCTTTTAGTATATTTTATCACTTTGAAAATCATATTGTAATATCTTAGTAAAAAATTATGAACAAAATAAGTATTTTCAAAAAATTGAGACAGACAATACAATTTTCTTCAAAATCGCATGATATAAAAAGGAATAGAATTAAATATAGCTAAGAAAAATGTCTGGTCTATACGCTTGTTTGTGATTAAAATGGCATCACCCAAAAAATTAAAACAAACTAAATAGATTATACATATAAACATAATAATAAAAATTAAAGAATTTATTGAGATTCTTCATTCATGTGATAACCATACCATATATGAGTACATAATAAAAATCCTTTAAGATAATGATATTCACAATATATTATTTAGTATCACATATGATAAAATATTTAATAACAGAGTCATTATTACTATGTTTACTAGGTTCATTAGAGATAGGCTATTAAATGAGATTTTTTATATTGTGTAACATTATTAACTTGATTATACAAGCTAAAATAAAGATTATTTCTCCCCCATTAAAACAATTTAAAAACTCACTAAAATTTCTTATGATGCTTAGTTAGAATTAACTATCGATCTAAAGAAAAAATTCGAAACGAATAAGACACTGTTAAAATTATACTTACATGATATTAGAACTATGTATTGGATTTGAACGTATGATATCCGATATATCAATAGTAAAAGTAACGAACTTATTATTGATGATTCTGATTAAGATATAATAATTTTTTTATGAAATTCTTAAAAATTTTTTATGACACAACAAATATGTGTTTGCCTGTGTGTGCTCTCATCACCTGCATTGCACTTAAATATATATACAATATTAGTAGCATATTTATGAAGTATAAAAATCACCTTACATTTAGTATCATGCCCGTTTAAATAAAAACTAAGTATTTAAAGTAATAATCCACAATCTAATCTTTTTATTATCTAGCTACCTGCATGGATCTTAGGATTAAAGTAAATGGGATAAAAAATATTTTGATATACATATACACATTTATGAACTAAGATTAGCAACTTGAAGAATTTATTCATGAAAAATTAATATTAACTTATTTACATACTATTGCACTAAGTATTGTAGTAGTTATAGTTAGGCTTTGATTACGAGCATTGACATCATATTCAGAGATGATGACTTCTGCATTCAGTTAGCGAAAGAGAAATGACGAAATAGTCCATCAAATAAAAATAAATTATTTCGATACTTAAAAGACAATTATTACTCAATCATATCACATAATAAAAATAAGAACTTTAATATTTTATAATGGTGAAAATCATATGAATTTATTTATCTCATGCTGTCTAAGATAACATGAGATCTACCCACTCATCTGATATCTAACTTAGTATCATAGTTTATTTTTTCTGTTGTAGTCAATATAATTTTGCATATGAGATTCGAGATTGGAAATTAATGATAAAATGAGAATGCAAGAATTATTAACAAATAATGACTCGTATAACTTGGACCATCTCTACTGATACTATCAAATATTTACATGACGAAGACAATTTGCATACAAACACCAAATAACATTAAAATTAATAATTATTTGTTAATATTGTATTTAATTTATAATTATCATTTTGATATGGTTGGATTTAATTTCAATACTATGATTATGACTTACAATTATTTTTTTTATCTTATTATTAATCTATTGACTACAACTTAAAGTAATACTTATGATTTATTTACGTTATGTCATGTAATCAATCATTTAATCTTTTTATTATTTTTTTTAACTTGGACCATCTCCAGTGATACTATATTATGATTTACAATTATTAATCTATCAAATAATACTATCTTATTATATTTTATCTTATTATTTGGTTATCTTTTATTATGATTTACAATTATTTAATCTATTGGACCATGTTTGAAATAATATTTTGTATTTCATTTTTTATAACACATAAAGTAAAACGGTTATAGTTTATGTTTATATATTTTTAGTTTTATAGTTATACTTATGCTTTTTTACGTTATGTCTGATATGTGTTATACATGTAATTAACTTTTTTTTCTATGTATTTTTTTATATTTTTATTTTTATGTTTCAATGATGATTGATCATTGGTATGTGGTGATTGTGGTAGAAGCCGGTGGATGATGCCTGTGGCGGTGCTTCCTAGAAAAATGACACGATCGTGCATGACCGGAGATGACCCAACATAGTAGACATGAGTTTGCTTGGAATCGTGCTGGGTGTGTTGGGTCTAGCAAACTGACAGTCATGCAGTACCGGGCACGGCACGACTCCCATGTCAGCTCATGCCTGGCACGACACAGTGGCTAGACTAAGCCACCAAAAAATGAGTCATGTTGACACAACATGGCTCATTTTATACCTCTATCAATAACATATGATTAAAAAACTAAAAAAATTATGAGCCTAGCCCAATCATGCTGATTTTAGTCGGTATTAGTCCAACCCAACACACCCGACTACCTTAGTCAGGCCATTGGGTCGTGGCAGTAAGGCATGATCCGGATTGAGAAACCATGTTGTGTAAGACACAACATGGTGGCCCGACCAAACCACCAAAATTTGGGCCGTGCTAGCCCAACACAACCACTTGAACCTCTACCTTTGTAAGGCAGTGAACTTTGTCCAAACTGGAAATTTATATTTGAACTCTAGCATCTCACTATGAGTACTTTCATTGTGGATGCATTGACATAGTGGTGGTTGACTCAGGTGTGATTCAAAATCTGGGCACATGCATTGAGTGCCTGGTGGAACCTGGTGAGTTATGGGTCAGGCAAGTTTTGAATAAATAGCATAACTCAGGCACTCTTCTTCCCTGGCAAGGGTGCACATCGGGCCCAGATAGTGGCTCAAAATCAAGTTCGAGCACAGGATCACACCTTGCACGAGCCTTGATTCGGCATGGATCAAAGTCAGTCAACTCGTAGTCTACGTGGGCAGCAAACAGGCTGCAGCAATTGACACTGCATGGCACAATGGTTTGTCCTATGTAATGGTGGCCAGCCCATTGGACACCTCAAGATTGAACTACAAACTAGTCATGCTTAACATTATGAGGCAGTGGTGGGGCATGTTGGCCCACTATGCAACATGATCAATGTCTAGTGGTGTTGATTTGCAATGACTCCAATTCTGCATGACCTCCCACAATTCATGCCAAGTGTGTGTATGAGCCTGGGCACATGCATCACGAGCCTAGCGAAACCTTGGCTAGTCAAGGATCAGGCACAATAAGAATAATCAATATGGCCTTACAATAGACTAGCCTCTGAGTGGGGGTCAGAGCAAAAGATCGAATCCTCATCTGGGCACAAGTCCAGGTCATAGGTAGCTTATGATCAGCATGGACAACAAGCAAGCATGCATGGGCAACATGCAAGACGCTCCATCTGACAATGCTCGTTGATTCTTTCCAAGTGAAATGCTCAGCTCTTTTGGCACCTCTAGGGTTGAACTAAAAAAATATTCATATGTAATATTAAGAGAGAATGGGTGAGCACAATAGAGTGGTCTATTGAGCCATTGCAAATCGGCATGGCCATTTTTGGTGGGCCATATTGGGCCATCACGTCAGCTCGGCATGCCTTAAAAGTAAGGCAATCAGATTATAAATGTTAGTCAACTTGCCAACCAGGAGGAAACCACAACCCTTGGCTTGTTACTCGAGTCCCATTGGCCCAACACATGACTGATGGGCCCATGGTAGTCGGGTAGTGGATGATGCGCCATGGAACCATGGGCAAATAGCCATGACCCACGGGACTACTTGCTACTTACTATGTGGTTTGTATAAAAGTATTTAATATATTTTTTGTTTTTTAAATAATTGTATTTAAGTTTTTAAATTACCAAATGATTTTTTTACCATCTTAAAACAAAAGCACGTTACACATATAATAGTTAAATAAATGAATAAATTAAATTAAATCACAAATGATTAAAATAAATAAATTTAAAAAATTGGTTAATATTTTAATAAATTACAAGAAAAAAAATAAACAAAAATATTTAAAAATTATATTTTTTATCTTCATTTATCATCAATATCTTATATATTACCATCCGTATTTATATTCAATTTTTTGAAAACATTAAAAAAATTATCTTCTGAATTTTGAATTATCGTGTATTATTGACGAAGAGAGAGAGAGGGAGAGAGAGAGAGAGGGAGAGGGAGAGGGAGAGGGAGAGGGAGAGGGAGAGGGAGAGGGAGACGGAGAGGGAGAGGGAGAGGGAGAGGGAGAGGGAGAGTGAGAGGGAGAGGGAGAGGGAGAGGGAGAGGGAGAGGGAGAGGGAGAGGGAGAGGGGGAGGGAGAGGGTGAGGGTGAGGGTGAGGGTGAGGGAGAGGGAGACGGAGAGGGAGATAGAGAGGGAGAGGGAGAGGGAGAGGGAGAGGGAGAGGGAGAGGGAGAGGGAGAGGGAGACGGAGAGGAAGAGGGAGAGGGAGAGGGAGACGGAGACGGAGAGGGAGAGGGAGAGGGAGAGGGAGAGGGAGAGGGAGAGGGAGAGGGAGAGGGAGAGGGAGAGGGAGAGGGAGAGGGAGAGGGAGAGGGAGAGGGAGAGGGAGAGGGAGACGGAGAGGGAGAGGGAGACGGAGAGGGAGACGGAGACGGGAGAGGGAGGGAGAGGGAGAGGAGAGGGAGAGGGAGAGGGAGAGGGAGAGGGAGAGGGAGGAGAGG
>JAREIK010001437.1:69573-88793 GCA_029783825.1 Sapria himalayana
CTCCTTTTTCTCTTTTTATCCTTATTCACATTTTTCTCCTTTTTCTCCTTTTTTCTTTTTTTTCTCATTTTTCTCTTTTTTCTCATTACTCCTTTTTCTCCTTATTCTCTTTATTCACATTATTCTCCTTACTCCTTATACTCCTTTTTCTCCTTACTCCTTATTCTCCTTATTCTCCTAATTCTGCTTTTTCTCATTTTTCTCAATTTTCTCTTTTTTCTCCTTATTCTCATTTTTCTCATTTTTCTCCTTATTCTCATTATTCTCCTTATTCTCCTTACTCTCCTTATTCTCCTTATTCTACTTATTCTCCTTATTCTCTTTTTCTCCTTATTCTCATTATTCTCCTTTTTGTCCTTTTTCTTCTTATTCTCTATTTTCTCATTTTTCTTTTTTTTCTCCTTATTCTCATTATTCTCATTTTTCTCCTTATTCTCCTAATTCTCCTTTTTCTCCTTATTCTCTTTTTTCTCTTTTTTCGCCTTTTCTCCATATTAAACTTTTTCTCTTTTTTCTCCTTTATCTACTATTTCTCCTTATTCTCCTTTTTCTCATTATTCTCATTTTTCTCTTTTTTCTCCTTATTCTCATTGTTCTCCTGATTCTCCTTATTCTACTTTTTTTCTTTTTTATCCTTATTCTCTTTATTCTCCTAATTCTCCTTATTCTCCTTATTTTCATTATTCTGCTTATTCTCATTTTTCTCTTTTCTCCTTTTCTCCTTTTTCTCCTTATTATGTTTATTCTCATTATTATCCTTATTCTCCTTATTCTCATTATATTCCTTTTTTTCCTTATTCTCCTTATTATCTTTTTTCTCTTTTTTCTACTAATTCTCTTAATTCTCATTTTTCTCATTATTCTTCTAATTCTCCTTATTTTTCTAATTCTCCTTATTCTTCTTATTCTCATTATTCTCCTTATTTTCCATATTCTCCTAATTCTCATTATTCTCCTTTTTATCCCTTTTCACATTTTTCTCCTTTTTTTCCTTATTCTCCTTATTCTCATTTTACTCTTTATTCTCATTATTCTCATTATTCTCTTATTTCTCCTTTTTTTTCCTTATTCTCCTTTTTCTTCTTATTTTTTTTTCTCCTTATACTCCTTATTCTCCTTTTTCTCCTTATTCTCCTTTTTCTACTTTTCTCATTATTCTCTTTTTTCTACTTTTCTTCTTATTCTCCTAATTCTCCTTTTTCTCCTCTCTCCTTTTTCTCCTTATTCTCCTTATTCTCCTTATTCTCATTTTCTCCTTTTCATTATTCTCTTTATTCTATTTTTTCTCATTTTTCGCCTTATTCTTCTTTTTTCTCCTTCTTATTTTTCTCCTTATTCTCTTTTTTCTCCTTTTTCTCCTAATGCACCTTTTTCTCCTTTTTCTTCTAATGCTCATTTTTCTCCTTATTCTCATTATTATCATTATTCTCATTATTATCATTATTCTCATTATTATCATTATTCTCATTATTCTCCTTATTATCATTATTCTCCTTATTCTCTTTTTTCTCCTTATTCTCATTATTCTCCTTATTATCATTATTCACCTTATTCTCCTTATTCTCCTTATTCTCCTTATACTCCTTATACTCCTTATTCTCCTTATTCTCATTATTCTCCTTTTTCTCCTTATTCTCCTAATTATCTTTATTCTCCTTATTCTCCTTATTTTCCTTATTCTCCTTATCCTCCTTTTTCTCCATTTTCTTTTTTTTCTTCCTTTTCTCCTTATTCTCCTCATTCTCTTTTTTCTCCTTATTCTACTTATTCTCCTTATTCTCCTTATTCTCCTTATTCTTCTTATTCTCCTTATTATCCGTATTCTCCTTATTCTCATTTTTCTCATTTTTATCCATTTTCTCCTTATTCTCCTTATTTCTTTTTTCTCCTTTTTTTCCTTTTTCTCCTTTTTCTGCTTATTCACCTTTTTCTCTTTTTTCTCTTTTTTCTCATTATTCTTCTTACTCCTTTTTCTACTTATTCTCTTTATTCTCATTATTCTCCTTACTCCTTATACTCCTTACTTCTTATTCTCCTTATTCTCCTTACTCTCCTTATTCTCCTTATTCTACTTATTCTACTTATTCTCCTTATTCTCATTTTTCTCTTTTTTTAAAGGTTGTTTTATTATTAATTATCACCCTCTCTTTTGGCGGAGGAATACCATTTTTACAAACTACTTCTACCCTTATCCCTTTTACACCCACTTTAAACCTAATCTAGAATACATAGAGTAATATATAAACTTTCATATCCTTCTACTAATCTTTTGTCAAGTATTGATACACTTTATATCTTTTGGGTTTTCTGCCAAAGCCCTATTTGTATGAGGCCTTTTCTTTCCATACTTTTAATCTCTCTCATAGTACTCCCATCTGATGTCTTCATACATTTCCAGGCTGAATGCTCTCATGACCGACTCAAGACACATAACTCTTGGCCGATCAAATACGCAGCCGTAAGAATTCTGAAACACTGCCTCCAAGCCGGCTCCTCCAACCAGCCATTTCCCTTTCTAGTTTTGTTTAGCCTGCTTTCCTTTTAGTTGACCAATGCTGAGAACCGCCTTGCTGTAGCTTGACTTGACCTGAAAAAATACAACCAAAAAACCTACCAAACAATAAATTACAAGCTCTCCTTATCCGACTTCCCTCAGGAACTGGAAGCTATCTATTTCTACTCTTATCCCCTGCCAACTGCAGAAAAAACTGACAAAATATTCGTCTCAGCAGTGGGAGTTCTCCTGACAGCAATAGGGGGGCAGCGACAGACAGCAACTAATCCTAATAGCTACAGACAGTAACAGACAACAACAACAGGAGTTATCCTGACAGCAACAGGCTTTTCCAGCAACAGGGGGCACACTACATGTTCTTTGGCAGCAACAGACAGCAACTAATCTCAGTGAAGGCTCTTTATTTGGTATTGTCATGGAGGCTCTTTAGCAGCAGCATCCACTTAGTGCTGCTCATGTGAACGAACCTCTATCTCTCCTTTCCCCTGTGCGTATGGCTCAAATCTTCACAAGATTCCAGCCTTCTTCCTTCGTCGTGTATTCGCTGTTGATCCTAGAACAAAACCAAAGAGAAAACAAAAAAATAACAACCATGCCTACCAGAACTTGACACCCTACTACCCTTTAACATAGGCAAGCTCCAAAGTGTTAACTCCTGTTGAACCCTACTACCAGAACAAAAAACAGCAACTAATACAACATTAGGCAAGCTCCAAAGTGTTAACGATTACTCCCCTTGAACATATTGCAAGGAAAAGACAAAATATATATTATCCTGCAAAGAAAATCAAAATACATCCTTTCTGCAGAGGTTATCGACTTCTGCCAAAATGCGGAAAGAAATTCTAAATTACATACATATTATTTTAACAACCATACAGTATAGCTATGCACCATTCTGCCAAAATGCAGAATTAATGTATACTACAATGGGATCTCCTTCATATATATCCATTTGGCTCAATCTCCATCCTTCCATTCCATTTAATTGTGAGATAGAAATTCTCTGCAAATGAATTCCCGCACAATCCAGCAAACAGATGAGACTATGTCATATCTTCGTGGTCTGTTTATTTGTTCTTATATAAGGAAAACTCATTTTATCTAAACATGCTATTCCCTTTAGTTTATTTGGCATGAATTTCTCATTATAATCTATATTTGCTCTGGTGGTGCCTATTTTAGATAGATAGTCCGCTAGATTATTGGCTTCTCTATAAATATGTATTATTGAGGCCTTCAGTTCTTCCAAAAGATTAAAAATAACTTCTAGATCCTCTTCATACCTCCATAATATTTTCTTATTAATTACCGTATCAACTAGTAATTTTGAGTGTACCTGAACTTCATTGTTTTTAAAGTTTAGCTGCTTACATATCTCTAACCCTGATTTTAATGCTCTGATTTCTGATTCTAAAGCTGAGGATGTCCTACTAGATCTGGTAAATGCTCTCTGTACTGTCCATGTATGATCTCTTATTACCCCGCCTCCTCCTGCTATTCCAGTGTCCCTGCTAAAACTCCCATTCGTATTAAGTGAGAGTTTGCCAACCGGCGGAGCATTCCACTGTATACATTTAGCCCATTGTTGTTTTAACACTTTGTATGTGAGATCCCATTCATTCTAAAGCTTCTTTTCTTGTTCCAAATCCTATATTACTATCGGTTTTATTATAGATATATTATATATCTCCTTTTTAATATCTTTTATAATTTCTGTTAAGTTCATCCTTATATTTTCATAGATTTCCAAATGCACCAAATAATTAGATGCGGCAGTTTCTGATTAAGCCATTTCCTGGCGGAGCTTTTCATGTTTACTTTTTCCCATTTTTTAACTTTATCTATTAATCCATCTTCTATTTTACATATTCTTTTTTTCCCTTCCATCTCTCTCCATATTACTGCTGCAATGGGATCATTCGAAAGCAAATGATCAGTTGTTTCAACCGCTTGAGAACAGCATTCGCATCTTGAAGCCATGTTTATCCCTTTCTTTTGTACATTTCTATCTACCGGTATAGCGTTCAATAATGCCTTCCATGTGAAGGAGCGCATTTTTTGCGGGACATTTTCTTGCCATACCCATTTAAATAGAGTTCGTACCGGTTTTTTCTTTCTGACCAAATCTTTTGCCGATTTGAGGGAAAAGTTTCCTTGTGGTGTTAACGTCCATTTCCAGCCACTCTTCTTTAGTATAGAGTGTGAGTCTACTATCTCTTTTTGTTTTTCCATTGACTTCCAACTGTTAGAAGCTTTCTTAGAAGTCTTATTTTTATTATCTAAATATTTTACCCGCATATATTTAGCCCATAGATTATCGCTTTCTTTAAGTCTCCACCAGCTTTTACAGTCCCAGGCAGCTGTCGAGTCCTGGAGGCTCATAAGACCTAAGCCTGCTTCCTCTTTCGGATAACAAATACTTTTCCAGTCCTTCCAGTGTAGTTTATTTCTGCCTTGTTTTTTACCCCATAAGAAGTTTGCCATTTCTGATTCGAGTTTTTTAATAAATTTTTTAGGGGGATGTATCACTGATAATATGTGTGTGAATGTGCTTTGTAATACATGTGAAAGCAACGTAATCCTCCCCCCAAATCCCAGGAGCTCTACTTTCCATCATGCTATTTTCTTTCTTAATTTGTCTTGAAGGTAGGTTAGATATTCTTCCTTCAACCTCCCCTCATATATCGGACAACCTAGATACATTAATGCCCCTTTAATTTCCGCAAAACCTATAATATTTTTTATTTTATCTACTAACTTTGGTTTTGCATTTTTTGCAAGCATAAACTGACATTTACTTTTATTAACCATTTGGCCTGTTTCTTTTTCAAATATTTGCAGAAGATCCATAAGATTCATTAAATACTTTGTGCTAGCATTAGTAAATATTATAAAGTCATCTGCGTAGGCTAAACAACTAATTCTAGGTGTATTCCTTGGTTGTCTGAATGACATTATTTTACCTTCGGATATTTTCTTATTCAAGTTTCTTATTAATAGTTCTATATATATATCAAAAAGAAGGGGGGATAACGGATCCCCTTGCCTCAAACTTTTATTTGGTTTAAATTCCTCACTTAACTTACCATTTACCAGGACTCTTACCCAGGTGCTTGAAATACATCTTTAAATTAAATCTATGGTCAGCTCAGAGAAGCCGAAACTTCTTAACACAAAGCAAAAGGTATCCCATTCTACTCTATCGAAGGCTTTCGATAGATCTAGTTTGACCACTAAGTTTTTTCCTCTAGCTTTACCACCTATTTCTTTCATCATTTCTGAAGCAAGTTTTATATTATCAATCATTTCTGAAGCAAGATATTATTGTAGGTAAAATTAAACTTAGCCTATTTTGTAATAATTTGGCCAATATTTTAGACATAGCATTACATAAACTTATTGGTCTATAATCCTCACATTTCTGTGGTGATTCTTTTTTAGGAATTAGTACTATATAAGATTTTGCCCATGATTTTGGGATTTCTGCCCCTACAAAAAAACTTGCAATTGCAGGGACTAGCTCAGTTTTAATCGTGTTCCAGTTTACCTGATAGAAATAGTTATTCCAACCATCAGGTCCTGCAGCACTATCTTTATCCAGACTAAAGACAGCTTCTTTGACTTCTGGTTCTTCTGGGATCAATTCCATTAATTGGTTTTGAGCTTCCATAATGGTCATCCTAATCTCTTGCATTAGAGAATTATCTGTCCTACATGACTGACTACATAGTTGATTTTCAAAGAAATTTTTAAATAGAGCACCTATTTCCTTTTCCTCTTCTACCCATTTTCCTTCTTTATTTATTAGACCTTTAATTTTATTTTTTTGAGATTTTATTTTAGACATATTATAAAAAAATTTAGTATTGCAATCCCCATCCTTTAACCATTTTATTTTTGCTCGTTGTTTCCAATAAATTTCTTCCATGTGTAATTTCAATCTCAGTTCTCCTTTAGCCTTACTTAATTCTATCCGAGTTTCATTATTATTCGTGGAGTCAAAATCTTCCTCCAGCTTGGCTACTTTTTCTTCTAAGATTTTTAGCTCCTGATTTAATTTTCCAAAAACCTCTTTATTCCATGTTTTTAAACAAGCTTTTAGCCTCAGAAGTTTAATTGATAGAACTTGCATCGATTTACCCTCTGCTGGTTCTTTCCAAGACTCTCTGACGAGTCCTGCAAAGCTCGCATGCTTTACCCACATATTTTGAAATTTAAAATTAGATGTATTACCTTGGTTACTTTGTATCGTGATAAGCAGGGGGCTATGGTCAGAACAAGTTCTATTTAGGTGTCTAAGCCCCGTAATCCCTTGTGAGGTGACCCACTTTATGTTACACATAATCCTATCCAGTCGAGCCCAGATAACTCCTCTTTTTTTCCAATTGTTGCACCAGGTATATCTTGAACCGGTGAAATCAATTTCCATTAGATTCGTAATGGCTATTGTATCATTAAATTGTTTCATGGCTACCTTATCCGGTGGTTTGCCTCCCTTCTTTTCTTGAGGGCTTCTAATTATGTTAAAGTCGCCTCCTATAAACCAAGGTAAATTTCTACTTGATATATCTTTCATTTCTTCCCATAAGGCCAACCTAGATTGTTTATCATTTTTTGCATAAACTGCTGAGATTATTTGATTTGTGCTCTTATCTAATTTGAAATGTACTATTTGTTCAGTATCTTTTATTATTTCAATTTTTAATTTACTGTGCCATAAAATCCAGAGTTTACTATTTAGATTAGCATACGCCTTATTAAATCGTAAAATTTCTTTATATTTATTTAGTTGATCTTGCAGAACCATTGGTTCTGCAATGATCAGTAGTGAGATTTTGTGTTCTTTAATTAAAAGTCTTAACCTATTTATCGTGGGGCTATTAGCTACCCCCCTAACATTCCAATATAGGCATCTATCCATTAAAAACTAATTTAGCTTGAGCTCGAGTTGTGCGCTTAGATTCATAAGAGCTATTAGCATATTTTTTTGTGTTTCTTACTGTTTTAGGAGTGTGAGGAATTTCATACCTAATCTCATTATATTTTACCTGCTTTCCAAGCACCATGGCCATTTGCTTTAGGGCCTCCATGGATTGGGTTCTTGAAAGATTCCCCCAATCCTCATTATAAGTATATATATCATCCTTTGCTTTCGCCTCAGGCTCTTCTTGAGATTCTTCCCCCTTATGAATTGAAGGGCAACTGTTTTTCTCCTTATTCTCATTATTCTCCTTTTTGTCATTTTTCTCCTTTTTCTTCTTATTCTCTATTTTCTCATTTTTCTTTTTTTTCTCATTATTCTCATTATTCTAATTTTTCTCATTTTTCTCCTAATTCTCCTTTTTCTCCTTTTTCTCCTTATTCTCCTTTTTCTGTTTTTTCTCATTTTCTCCTAATTATCATTTTTCTCATTTTTCTCATTTATTTACTATTTCTCCTTATTCTCCTTATTCTCTTTTTTCTAATTATTCTCCTTATTCTCCTTTTTTTTTTCCTTTTTCTCCTTATTCTCCTTATTCTCATTTTTATTTTTTTTCTTCTTATTCTCATTTTTCTCCTTTTTCTCATTATTCTCCTGATTCTCCTTTTTCTACTTTTTCTCCTTTTTTTTCTTATTATCCGAATTCTCCTTATTCTCCTAATTCTCCTTATTCTCCTTATTATCCTTATTCTCTTTATTATCCTTATTCTCTTTTTTCTCTTTTTTCTCCTTTTTCTCATTTTTCTCTTTTTTCTCCTTATTCTGTTTTTCTCATTATTATCCTTATTCTCCTTATTCTCATTATTCTCCTTATTCTCCTTATTCTCATTATATTCATTTTTCTCCTTTTTCTCATTTCTCCTTATTTTCCGTATTATCCTTTTTCTCCTTTTTCTACTAATTCTCTTAATTCTCCTTATTCTTCTAATTCTCCTTATTCTTCTAATTCTCATTATTCTTCATATTCTCATTATTCTCCTTATTCTATATATTCTCCAAATTCTCATTATTCTCCTTTTTATCCATTTTCACCTTTTTCTCCTTATTCTCATTCTGATTTTACTCCTTATTCACATTATTCTGCTAATTCTCTTATTTCTCCTTTTTCTCCTTATTCTACTTTTTCTTCTTATTCTCTTTTTTCTCCTTATTCTCAATTTTCTCCTCATTCTTCTTATTCTCCTTATTATTATTTTTCTCATTATTCTCCTTTTTTTTATTATTGTCCTTATTCTCCTTTTTCTCCTTATTCTCCTTATTCTCCTTATTCTCCTTATTCTCGTTATTCTCCTTATTCTCGTTATTCTCCCTTTTCTCCTTATTCTCCTATTTCTCCTTTTTCTCCTTATTATTCTTTTTCTTCTTTTTCTCCTTATTCTCTTTTTTCTCATTATTCTCCTTTTTCTACTTATTCTTCTTTTTCTCCTTATTCTCCTTATTCTCCTTATTCTCTTTATTATCATTTTTCTACTTATTCTCCTTATTCTAATTTTTCTCAATTTTCTCCTTATTCTCATTTTTTCCTAATTCTCATTTTTCTTCTTATTCTCCTTTTTCTCCTTATTCTCCTTTTTCTCTTTTTTCTCCTTTTTCTCCTTATTCTCCTTATTCTCATTTTTCTCCTTATTCTCATTTTTCTCCTTATTCTTCTTTTTCTACTAATTCTCCTTTTTCTACTTATTCTCCGTATTCTCCTTATTATCTTTATTCTCATTATTCTCCTTTTTCTCCTTTTTCTCTTTATTCTCCTTATTCTCCCTTTTTCCTTTTTTCCTTTTTCTCATTTTTCTCCTTATTACCTTTATTCTCATTTTTCTCCGTTTTCCCTTTATTCTCCTTTTCTCCTTTTCTTCTTTTTTTCATTATTCTCCTTATTTTGCTTTTTCTCCTTTTTCTCATTAGTCTCCGTATTCTCCTAATTCTCCTTATTCTCATTATTCTCCTTATTCTTCATATTCTCATTATTCTCCTTATTATCATTATTCTCATTTTTCTCCTTTTTTCCTTACTCCTTATTCTCCTTATTCTCCTTTTTCTCCTTATTCACCTTTTTCCCCTTATTCTCCTTATTCTCCTTATTCTCCTTATTCTCCTTTTTCTCATTATTCACTTTTTCTCCTTATTCTCCTTATTCTCATAATTCTCATTATTCTACTTATTCTCCTTATTCTCTTTTTTCTCCTTATTCTCATAATTCTCATTATTCTACTTATTCTCCTTATTCTCCTTATTCTTTTTTCTCTTTTTTCTCTTTTTCTCTTTTTCTCTTTTTTCTCTTATTCTCACTCTTATTCTCCTTATTCTCATTATTCTCCTTATTCTCATTATTCTCCTTTTCTCTTTTTTCTCTTTTTTCTCATTTTTTATCCTTTTTCTCCTTATTCTCATTATTCTCCTTATTCTCATTTTTCTCATTTTTCTCATTTTTCTCATTTTTCTCCTTTTTCTCCTTTTTCTCATTATTCTCCTTATCTCTTTATTCTCCTTATTCTCCTAATTCTACTTTTTCTCCTTATTCTTCTTATTCTACTAATTCTCCTAATTCTACTTATTCTCATTATTCTCATTATTCTCATTATTCTCCGTATTCTCCGTATTCTCCTTATTCTACTAATCTCCTTATTCTCCTTATTCTCATTTTTCTCCATTTTTTCCATTTTCTCCATTTTCTCCTTTTTTTCTTTTTTTTCCTTTTTCTCTTTATTCTATTTATTCTATTTATTCTCCTTATTCACCTTATTCTCATTATTCTTCTTATTCTTCTTATTATCCTTATTCTCCTTTTCTTCTTATTCTGCTTATTCTCCTTATTCTCCTAATTCTCTTTATTCTAATTTTTCTCATTATTCACATTATTCTCCTTTTTCTCATTTTTCTCTTCTTTTCCTTATTCTCCTTATTCTCCTTTTTCTACTTATTCTCTTTTTTCTCCTTAATCTCATTTTTCTCCTCTTTCTCCTTATTCTTCTTATTCTCTTTATTCTCCTTATTCTTATTTTTCTCCTTATTCTCCTTATTCTCCTTATTCTCCTTTTTCTCATTTTTCTCTTCTTTTCCTTATTCTCATTATTCTCCTTTTTCTACTTATTATCTTTTTTCTCCTTATTCTCCTTATTCTCATTATTATCCTTATTCTCCTAATTCTTCTTATTCTCCTTATTCTCATTTTTCTCCTTATTCTCATTTTTCTCCTTATTCTCCTTATTTTTCTTATTCTCCTATTTTTCCTTATTCTCCTTATGCTCCTTATTCTCCTAATTCTCCTTATTATCCTTTTTCTCATTTTTCTCATTTTTCTCTTTTTTCTCATTTCTCATTTTTGTCCCTTTTCTCATTATTCTCATTTTTCTCCTTATTATCATTTTTCTCCTTTTCTCATTATTCTCATTATTCTCCTTATTCTCCTTATTCTCTTTTTTCTCATTTTTCTCCTTATTCTCCTTATTCTCCTTTCTCATTTTTCTCCTTTTTCTCCTTATTCTCCTTATTCTCCTTTTTATCCATTCTTATTTTTCTTATTTTTCTCCTTATTCTCATTTTTCTACTTATTCTCCTAATTCTCCTTATTTTTTTTTTCTCTTTTTTCTCCTTATTTTTCTTATTCTCATTTTTCTCCTTTTTCTCATTATTCTCATAATTCTCCTTTTTCTCATTATTCTCATTATTCTCATTTTCTCATTTTTCTCTTTTTTCTCTTTTTTCTCCATTTTCTCCATTTTCTAATTTTTCTCCTTATTCTCTTTTTTCTCTTTTTTCTCCTTATTCTCCTTTTTCTCCTTATTCTTCTTATTTTCCTTATTCTCCTTATTATCTTTTTTCTCCTTTCTCCTTTTTCTCATTTCTCCTAATTCTCCTTATTCTTCTTTCTCCTTTTTCTTCTTATTCTCCTTATTCTCATTTTTCTCCTTTTTCTCCTTATTCTCTTTTTTCTCTTTTTTCTCCTAATTCTCCTTATTTTTGTTATTCTTCTATTCTCCTTATTCTCTTTTTTCTAATTTTTCTCCTTATTCTCCTTTTTCTCCCTTTTCTCATTTTTCTTCTTTTTCTCCATATTCTCCTAATTCTACTTATTCTCCTTATTCTCCATATTCTCCTAATTCTCATTTTTCTCTTTTTTCTCATTATTCTCTTTTTTCTCCTTATTCTCATTATTCTCCTTTTTCTCTTTTTTCTCCTATTTCTTCTTATTCTCCTTTTTCTCATTATTCTTCTTTTTCTCATTTTTCTTCTTTTTCTCCTTATTCTCATAATTCTCTTTTTTCTCCTTATTCTCCCTTTTCTCCTTATTTTCCTTTTTCTCCTTATTCTTCTTTTTCTCCTTATTCTCATCATTCTCTTTTTTGCTCCTTATTCCCATTTTTCTCCTTTTTCTCCTTATTCTCCTCAGTATCTTTTTTTCTCCATATTCTCATTTTTCTTCGTATTCTCCTTATTCTCCTTTTTATCCTTATTCTCCTTTTTCTCATTAAACTCATTTTTCTCCTAATTCTCCTTATTATTCTTTTTCTCCTTATTCTCTTTTTTCTCATTATTCTCATTATTCTCATTATTTTCATTATTCTCCTTATTCTCATCATTCTCCTTTTTCTCCTGATTCTCCTTATTCTCATTCTTCTCCTTATTCTCCATATTCTCCATATTCTCTATATTCTCCTGATTCTCATTATTCTCCTTATTCTCCATTTTCTCTTTTTTCTCATTATTCTCCTTATTATCCTTATTCTCTTTTTTCTTCTTATTCTCCTTATTATCCTTATTCTCCTTATTCTCCTTCCTTATTCTCCTTATTCTCCTCATTCTCATTCTCCTTATTCTCCTCATTCTCATTCTCCTTATTCTCCTCATTCTCCTTATTATCATTATTCTCCTTATTCTCATTTTTCTGTCTTTTCTCTTTATTCTCATTTTTATCCTTTTTCTCATTATTCTCCTAATTCTCCCTTTTCTCCTCTTTCTCTTTATTCTACTTATTCTCCTTATTCTCTTTTTTCTCATTTTTCTCATTCTTCTTCTTTTTCATCTTTTTCTCTTTTTTCTCAATATTATCCTTATTCACCTTATTCTCCTTATTCCTCTTATTCTCCTTATTCTCCTTATTCTCCTTATTCTCCTTTTTCTCATTTCTCCTTATTCTCTTTATTCTAATTATTCTCCTTTTTTCTCCTAATTCTCAAATTTCTCATTATTCTCATTTTTCTCCATATTCTCCTAATTCTCATTTTTCTACTTTTTCTCCTTTTTCTCATTTTTCTCCTTATTGTCCATATTTTCATTTTTCTCTTTTTTATCATTTTCCTCCTTTTTCTCCTTATGCTCCTTTTCCTCCTTTTTCTCCTTATGCTCCTTTTCCTCCTTATTCACTTTTTTCTCTTTTTTATCCTTTTTCTACTAATTATTATTATTCTCATTTTTTCTCCTTTTTCTCCTATTTCTTTTATTCTCATTTTTCTACTTTTTCTTCATTTTCTCAATTTCATCCTAATTCTCCTTTTTCAACTTTTTCTACTTATTCTCCTTTTACTTCTTATTCTCCTTATTCTGCTTATTCTCCTTATTCTCCTTATTCTCTTTTTACTCCTTATTATCCTTTTTCTCTTTTTTCTCATTTTTCACATTTTTCTCCTTATTCTCCTTTATCTCCTTTTTCTCTTTATTCACCTTATTCTCCTTATTCACCTTATTAACCTTATTCTTCTTTTTCTACTTTTTCTCCTTTTTCTCCTTATTCTCATTTTTCTCCTTATTCTCCATTTTTCCTTATTCTCATTTTTCTCCTTATTCTCCTTTTTCTATTTATTCACCCTTTTCTCATTTTTCTCTTTTTTCTCCTCCTTCTCATTATTCTCTTTTTTCTCATTATTCTCTTTTTTTATCACTTTTCTCTTTATTCTCTTTTTTCTCCTTATTCTCTTTTTTCTCCTTTTTATCTTTTTTTTTCCTTATTCTCCTTTTTCTCCTTTTTCTCTTTTTTCTCTTTTTTCTCTTTTTTCTCCTTATTCTCCATTTTCTTCTTATTCTCTTTTTTCTCTTTTTTCTTCGTTTTCTCATTTTTCTCTTTTTTCTCATTATTCTCCTTATTATCTTTATTCTTCTTATTCTCCTTTTTTTTCATTTTTCTCTTTTTTCTCTTTATTCTCCTTATTCTCCTCATTCTCCTTATTCTCTTTATTCTCATTTTTCTCTTTTTTCTCCTTTTTATACTTTTTCTCCTTATTCTCCATTTTCTCCTTTTTCTCATTATTCTCCTTTTTTCTCTTTTTTCTACTTATTCACCTTATTCTCTTTTTTCTCCTTTTTCTCATTTCTCCTTTTTATCCTTTTTCTCATTTTTCACCTTATTCTCCTTATTCTCCTTTATCTCCTTTTTTCTCTTTTTTCTCCTAATTCTCTTTATTCTCCTAATTCTCCTTATTCTTCTTTTTCTACTTTTTCTCCTTTCTCTTTATTCTCTTTATTTTCTTTATTCTCCTTATTATCATTTTTCTCATTTTTCTCCTTATTCTCCCTTTTCTCTTTTTTCTCTTTTTTATCATTATTCTCCTTATTCTCATTTTGCTACTTATTCTCTTTATTCTCCTTTTTCTACTTATTCTCTTTTTTCTCATTTTCTCTTTTTCTCTTTATCTTATTTCCATTATTATTTTTCTCCATTCCCTTTTCTCCTTATTCTCCTTTTCTATTCCTTTTTCTCCTTTTATCTCCTTATTCTCATTTTCTTTATTTCTCTTTTTCTCCTTATTCTCCTTTTTCTCTTTTCTTTTTTCTCTTTTTTCTCTTCTTCTTTTTCCTTATTCTCCTTATTCTCCATTTTCTACTATTTCTCTTATTCTCCTTTTTCTACATATTCTCCTTATTCTCTTTTTTCTCTTTTTCTTTTTTCTCATATTCTCCTTTTCTCATTTTTTCTTTCTCTTTTCTCATTTTTCTCCTTATTCTCCTTATTCTCCTTTTTATTAAATGATGTTTATTAATTATTGCCCTCTCTTTTGGCGGAGGAATACTATTTTTCCAAACTAGCATCTACCCTTTAATCCCCTTACAGCCTTGACTCAATCCTAACTAACTTAACTTAAGCAATAAAATTTAAATCTAAAGAAATCTTATATATACGGACACTTAATTTATTGTCTTTTTTTTTGGTTTAGATGTTCATTCTGTATTTGTCTCTTAATAGACATTTTTCCAGCCTTTACTTTGTTCCAGGAGTGCATCCAAGAGGCTTCTTTTGTGTGTTCTCTACCACGTAAAAATGTAAGATGGCCTTCACGTGCTCCTCCTTTTGTTTAACTTTAATCTCTCTAATATTCCTGCATAAAAAAAACATTCCAGCATAGTATATGTTTCCATTTATACCTGGAATTCATTGCTGTATCCCAGCAACTTTGTGCTCCATTTTGTCCCCCATAGCCGCTTCATTGCTGTAACCTCATTGAACCTTAGCAAATCTGAAATTTGCTTCTTTAATGACAGCAAAACCTATTCTATACCCCAACTATCTAATGTTCTAGCATCCTAACTAATTAATTAACACATGACCTTGCAACATTGTTCTCATAAGCATAAATAAAACTTTTAAACATACAATAAACAAAGAAATAGGTCAAAATGAGGTTTAGAATGCGAGTGCCAACAAATCTTGCCTCCCAATGATTGAAGCTTTGAGTGAGCTGCGCTGCTAAGAAAAACAAATACATATATACCATATTTCCAAGGGAACCCCATTCTTTACCATTAACCTTTCTTCTTCTATTATACCTATATAATCTATTAATATTTTAACTACCTCTCACTTTCTACCCTTTCTAACTCTTACATAGGGAATTGCATTCTTGTCTAGTTCCACTAGGCATTTTATTTTTATCGGCAGAGTAACCTCATCATTTTCTGCTTCTCCTTTTTGCGATCCTATCCTTGCAAGATTGTCTGCCGGGGTGTTTAGCTCCCTATATATATGTAATATTGATGCATTCATTTCTTCTATGAAATTCAATGTAATTTCTAATTCCTCTTCATATTTCCAAAGAGATATTTTCTTTGTTACTAAATTAACTAATAACAATGAATCTACCTGTATTTGAATATTCTCATAGTCTAATTTTTTACAAACACTTAAACCTATATTTAATGCTCTGATTTCTGAATGTAGAGCCAAGGCTGCTACACTAAATGTAGTGAAAGCTTTCATAACTGTCCCTGTAGAATCTCTTATTAACCCACCTCCCCCTGCTATACCTGTGTCTCTATTAAAGCTTCCATCCGTGTTTAAGGAGAGTTTTCCTTCCGGAGGTTTGTGCCAAGAGATACTTTTCGCCCAATATTGTTTATTTATTTTTATATTAAGGAACCATTCCCGTTCTGCTTTCTTTTCTGTGTCTATTTTATTTAAAATTACAGGATTAAAATTTGATATGTTACTTACTTCCTGCCTAATTTCTTGTGATATTTCATTTGTGTCCATTTTCTTTCCTTCAAATCTACTCCTATTTCGAGCCTTCCATATACACCATATTATTACATGTGGTAAGTACATATTAAGCCAATTTCTAGTAGGATTAGTAGAAATTACTTTTTCCAAATTTTTAATTCGTTCCATTAAACCATCTTCTCTTTTAACGATTTGCTTTGTTTCATCAAATTTCTTCCAAACCTGTGTGGCAATTTTACCTTTCGAAAATAGGTGATCCATAGATTCTTCTTCCTCTAAGCAGCATTCACATCTAGACACCATTTTAATGCCCTTTCTTTGAACATTAGTATCCACAGGTATTGCATTTGCTGTTACTTTCCAAGCTAGCGAGCACATTTTCTGTGGGATACCTGCCTTCCAGACCCATTTAGATATAGATTGAACGGGCTTTTTTTTATAATTAATTCCTTTACCTGATTTAAGTGTAAAATTACCTTGTGGTGTTAGGATCCATTTCCAGCCACTCTTTTTTAGTATTGAATGAGATTCTACTTTTTCCTTCTGTTTTTCCAAAGCTTTCCAATTATTTGAAACTTTCTTAAGCCGCTTTTCTAAATATCTTGCCATCATATATTTGGCCCAAAGACTATCATTTTCCTTCAACCTCCACCATCCTTTGCAGTCCCATGCGGTGGCCATATCTTGTAGAGAGATTATTCCTAAACCTGCCTCTGCTTTTGGATAACAAATATCTCCCCAATTTTTCCTATGAATTTTATTCTTCCTATCTTTTTTACCACATAGAAAATTTGCCATTTCTATTTCTATTTTATTGGTGAATTTCTTCGGAGGTTGTATAATGGATAGGATATGAACCAGCGTGCTTTGAAGAACGTGCGAAATTAATGTAATCCGTCCCCAAATCCTAATAAGTCTTCTTTCCAACCTGCTATTTTCTTTCTCATTTTTTCTTGCAGCGGTGCTAAATATTCCTCTCTAAATTTTCCTTCAAATATTGGGCAGCCTAAATAAATTAAAGCTCCCTTATTTTGAGTGAAAACAGTTATATTTTTAATTTTGTTAATATCTTCTCCGAAGCTTTTTTTCCCTAGTATAAACTGGCACTTCTTTTTATTTACAACCTGACCTGTTTCTAATTCAAATAATTGTAGTAATTCTATAAGGTACATTATAGATCCTTTACTTGCATTTGTGAAAATTATTAAATCATCAGCATAGGCCAAACAACCTATTCTCGGAGTGTTTTTAGGTTGTCTAAAAACTAAAATTTTCCTTCCGACATTCTTTTATTTAAATTAAGAATAAGCAATTCAAGATATATATCAAATAGTAAGGGATATAAGGGGTCTCTCTGCCTTAGACTTCTTTTTGGTTTGAATTCTTCACCTATATTTCCATTTATAATAATTCTAACCCAAACATTCGAAACACATCTATAAATTAAATCTATGCATAATTCGGAGAAACCATATTTTCTCAATACAAAGCAAAGTATATCCCATTCAACCATGTCAAATGCTTGGACAAATCCAGCTTAATAGCTAGATTGTGCCCTCTTGTTTTAGCTGAAATGTCCATCATTTCTGATGCTAACCTAATATTTTCAATCATTAGTCTATTTTTAACAAAACCTGTTTGTTCTTGAGAAATTATTAATGGCAAAATATTACATAACCTGTTCTGAATTATTTTGGCTAAAATCTTATAAATCGCATTACACAAGCTTATTGGCCTGAAATACTCACATATATGTGGGGCATCTTTTTTAGGAATAAGAACTATGTATGAGTTTGCCCAGGCTTTAGGGATATCTACACTGGCTAAAAAACTGGCAATTGCTAAAACTAGATCATGTTTAATAATGGGCCAATTTAGCTGATAAAAATAGTTATTCCAGACGTCTTGGCCCGCTGCACTGTCTTTATTATTCTCCTTACTCCTTATTCTCCTTATTCTCCTTATTTTCCTTTTTCTACTTATTCTTCTTTTTCTACTTATTTTCCTTATTCTCCTTTCTCCTTTTTCTCATTTTTATACTTATTCTCTTTTTATCTTTTTTCTCATTTTTCTCCATTTTCTCATTTTTCTATTTTTTCTCTTTATTCTCATTTTTCTCCTTATTCTCCTTTTTATCCTTTTTCTCGGTATTCTCCTTATTCTCCTAATTCTCCTTATTATCCTTATTTTATTTTTCTCTTTATTCTCTTTATTCTCATTATTTTCCTTTTTTCTCCTTTTTCTCCTTATTCTTCTTTTCTCCTTATTAACCTTATTCTCCTAATTCTCCTTATTTTTTTTTCTAATTTTTCTCATGTTTCTCCTTATTCTCCTTACTATCCTTATTCTCCTTACTATCCTTATTCTCCTTATTCTCCTTATTCTCCTTATTCAACTTATTCTCCTTTATTCTCCTTTTTCTCATTTTTCTCATTTTTCTCTTTTTTCTCTTTTTTCTCTTTTTTATCTTTTTTCTCCTTTTTCTCATTATTCTCTTTTTCTCCTTATTCTCCTTATTCTCCTTTTTATCCTTATTCTCATTTTTCTCTTTTTTATCATTTTTCTCATTATTCTTTTTTCTCATTTTTCTCAATTTTCTCATTTTTCTTCTTATTCTCATTTTTCTACTTTTTCTCCTTATTCTTCTTTTTCTACTTATTCTCCTTATTCTCCATTTTTTCATAATTCTCCTAATTCTTCATTTTCTCTTTATTTTCCTTATTCTCCTTATTCTCCTTTTTATCCTTTTTATCATTATTCTCCTTATCTCATTATTTTATCTCCTTATTCTCATGTTTCTACTTTTTATCCTAATTCTCATTTTTCTCATTATTCTTTTTTTTCTCTTTTTTCTACTTATTATCATTTTTCTCCTTTTTCTCTTTTTTTCCTCTTTTTTCTCCATATTATCCTTTTTCTCACTTTTCTCTTTTTTCCCTTTTTTCTCCTTATTCTCCTATTCTCATTATTCTCATTTTTCTCCTTTTTCTCCTTATTCTCCTAATTCTCTTTTTTCTCCTTTTTCTCCACATTCTCCTGATTCTACTTTTTCTCCTCATTCTCCTTATTTCCTTTTCTCGTTTTTCTCTTTATTCTCCCTTTTCTCTTTATTCTCATTTTTCTCCTTATTCACCTTTTTCTCATTATTCTCATTTTTCTCCTTATGCTCATTATTATCCTTATTCTCCATTTTCTCCTTATTCTCCTTCTTCTCCTAATTCTCCGTATTCTCCTTATTCTCCCTTTTCTCCTTTTTCTCTTTTTTCTCCTTATTCTCCTTTTTTCTCATTATTCTT
>JAREIK010001438.1:0-82660 GCA_029783825.1 Sapria himalayana
ATAGAAAGATACATACAAACATATATAGATAGATATTAGATACATAAATAGATAGATATATAGATAGATAGATAGTCAAATAGATAGACATACCTTCTGATAGATAAATAGATAGATAGACTGATTGACAAATACAATGATAGATATATACATAGATTTGAAGATAAGAAAATAGATAGATAGATAGACAGATAGACATATTGGCATATTGACATATATATAGATTGACAGATAATTAGATAGAGAATAAACAAAAAGATAAAAAAGTAGATAAGTAGATAATTTCATATACATATAAATAGATAAATAGATAGTTAGATAAAAATATTGATACATAAATAGATATCTTGATAGTCAAATAGATAGATAGATAGATAGATAGATAGTTATATATATAGATAGTTAGTTAGTTAGTTAGTTAGATAAATAGATAGATAGATAAACTTATAGATAGAAAGACAATTAGATAGTTAGAAAGATAAATAGATAGACAAATTGATAGATAGACATATAAATAGCTAGATAGTTGACAATTAGACAAATAGATAGATACATAGATAGATAGATAGATATATAGATAGACAGATAAATAGATAGACAGATAGATAGAATGAAATATTGATACATAGATAAATAGATATGCAAATATAAAGATAAATAGATAAATTGATATAAATAGATAGATAGATAGTTTTATAGAAAGTTAGACAGATAGATAGTTAGATAAATAGATAGATTGATTGATTGATAAATAGAAAAAAATAAAAATATTTAGATAAGTAGATAGTTAGATCGATTTATAGATAGATAGATAGATAGATATATACATACATAGATATATAAATTAACTTATAGATAAATAGAGAAAAACACAATTAGACAGTTAAGAGGAAGACAGCCTGAGAGATAAATAGATCGACAAATAGGTATATAAACAAAAAGTTAGATAGATAGATCAACATATAGAAATATAAATAAATAGATAGATAGATAGACAGATAGATAGATAGATAGATATAAAGAAAGATATATAGAGAGAGAGATAGATTAATAGATAGATAGATAGAATTACAAAAAGCATATATACAAATATACAAATTGTAAAATAGATAGATAAATATATAAACAAATAGATAAATAAATACATAGATAAAAAGATACATACAAATATATATAAATAGATAATTAGATAAATAGTAATATAAATAGATAGATAGATAAACATATATATATAGATAGATAGAAAATTTAATAGATAAATAGATGGATAGACTGATAAACAAATATAATGATAGACAGATCCATAGATATGAAGATAAAAAGATAGATAGATAGATAGAGATATTGGCATCTTGACATATAGATAGACAGGTAGATAACCAGAATCATATATAAGTAGTTATATAGATAATTACATAGACATATAGATAAAAAATTAGATTGTTAGATAGATCATTAGATAGATAGACATATATCTAAATAGACAAATAGACAGATAGATAATTAGGTATATAGATAGATTGTTAGTTAGTTAGATAGATAAATAGATAAATAAATTCATAGATAGAAAGACAATTAGATAGTTAGAGAGATAAATAGATAGACATATCAATAGATAGACATATGAATAGATAAATTGTTAGACAATTAGACGATTAGACAAATAGATATACTTATAGTTAGATAGACAAATAGAAAGATCTACAGATGGGAAGATAAGCTGATAGATAGACAGACACATATATAGATAGACAGACAGATAGATAGATAAATAGATAGACATACAGATAGAAAGATAGATAGATATATAGATAAATAACTAGACAGATAGATAGATACTTTTAATATATCTCTTTATATATATATATATATACACACACACACTCATAGATAGAAAGTTAGATAGATAGATAGATAAAAAACTAGACAGACAGACAGACAGATAGATAGATAAATCTCTTTATCTATATTTATCTATCTATTTATCTATATTTTAATATAGATAGATAAATAAATTGTCTAGTTGTTTATCTATATACTGATATAAAGAGATATATTTTAATATATCTCTTTATCTATATTTATCTATCTATTTATCCATTTATCAATATAGATAAATAACTAGATAGATAGATAGATTCTTTTAATATATCTTTATATATATATATATATATATATATACTCATAGATAGAAAGTTAGATAGATAGATAGATAGATAGATAAATAGATAAACAAATAGATAGACAGACATATAGATAGATAGTTAGATAGATAGAAATATAGATAGATAGACAGACAGATAGATAGATAGATAGATAGATAGACAATTAGATATATAAATAGATAGACAAATAAATAGAGAGTCGGCTAGATAGATAGATAGAAATATTGACACATAGATAGATTGAAAGATAGATAGATATATAGATACATAGATAGACACATAGACAAATAGACACATAAGTATATAGACAAATAGATTGATAGATAGATAGATAGATTGATATATTTTTAGATAAATAGATAGACAAAGAGATAGATAGCTAAATAGATACATGAATAAATAGATATACATATAGAGAGATAATAAGATTGATAGATTAACATATTAAAAGATTGACAAATAGATAGGTAGATACATAGATAGATAGATAGACAAATAAATAAATATATAGTTGGTAGATAGACAGATAGAAAGATATATAGATATAAATATAGTTAGAAAGATAGATATACACATAGTTAGTGATACACATAGACACATATATAACTAGATATGTATACAAATAAATTGATAAAAAGATAGACTGATTGACTGATTGACTTATTGAAAGATTTCACAGATAGATAGATATATATATTAATTGATTGATTGATTGATTGATTGATTGATAAATGGATAGATAGACAAAATGATAAATAAACAAATTGATTGTTAGATCAAAGTAAACATTGACAGATAGATAAATAAAATGATAGATAGATAGACAAATAGATAGATAGATGATAGATAGATAGATTAGATAAAAACATAGACAGATAGATAACTATATGTTATATATATACAAATAGATAGATTGATTTAAAGATAGATAGATAGAGAGATAGAAAAAATAGATAGATAGATAAAGAGACATATAGACAAATTCACAAATAGATAGATAGATATAAGATAAATAGCTAGATAGATAGATATATATATATATATTGATAGCCAGATATATAGATAGATAGATAGACAAATAGATATTTAGATAGATAGATAAGCAAACAAAAGATAGTCAAACATATAGATAAATAAATAAACATATATATATTTGACATATAGATATATAGATAGACATAAAGATTGATATAAAAATATTTAGATAAATATATAGATAGATAGATAGGCAGAAAGATAGATAAATAGATAGATAGATAGATAGATAAATAGATAAATAGATAAATAGATAAATAGGCAGATAGATAGATAGATAGAGAGATAGATAGATAGTTATATAGATAGAGAGATAGATAGAAAGGAAGAAAGATAGATAGATTGACAGATAGATAGATAGATAGACAAATATATAGATAGATAGACAATTAGATAGATAGATAGATAGACAATTAGATAGATAGATAGATAGACAATTAGATAGATAGATAGATAGATAGACATATGAATAGAAAGATACCTAGATAGATAGATAGATAGATATATAGATAGATAGATAGATAGACATTTAGATAGATAGACAAATAGACATTTAGACATTTAAATAAATAGATAGTTAGATAGATAAATATATAGATAGACAGATAAATAGATAGATACATAGATAGAAATGCAGATAGATAGATTGATACATAGATTGATAGTTAGATAGATATAAAGATATGTAGATAGCTAGATACGCATATAGATAGATAGATAAATAGATAGATAGAATGATAGATAGATAGACAAATAGACAAATAGATAGATAGACAGTTAGAGAGATAGATATATATACAAATAGAAAGATAGACAAAAAGAGAGATAAATAGATAGATCGATAGAAATAAATAAAGATAGGAAGATAGTTAGATAGATTGATAAAAATATAGTTAGATAGATATATAGAATGATAGATTTATATATAGATATATATATATATATATATATATATATATATATATAATTGTTTGATAGATTTATAGATAGTTTGGTATATATAAGATACATAGATAGATAGTTAGATAGATAGATAGAGAGATATAGATAGATATATAGATAAATAGATACATAGAAAGAAATATAGATAGATATATTGATAAATTGATAGATAGATAGACCTATGTATAAATAGAGATAGGAAAGATAGATAGATAGAGACACAAACAGTCAAATAAATAGATAGATAGTTAGATAGGCATATATATAGATAGATAGATATGTAAATAAATAGGAAGATCAATAGCTATAATAATGGATTGATAGATTGATATATAGATAAATAGATAGAGAGAGATATATATAGATAGATATATATATATATATGTATATAATTAGATAGTTAGATCATCATATAGTCAGATAGATAGATAGATAGATTGATTGATTGATAGAAAAATAGACACATTGAAAAATAGATAGATAGTTAGATATATAGATAGATAGATTGATTGGTAGATAGATAGACATGTTTATAGATTTACAGATTGATAGATAGATAGATAGACAATTAGATAGATAGACATATAGATAGTTAGATAGATAAATTGATAAACAGACAGACAGATAGATAGATATACTTATAGGCATATAGGTTTTTAGATAGATAGATAGATAGATAAGGAGATGCATATATGAACAAATAGACAAATAGTTAGTTGGAAAAATAGATGCATAGGCAAATGTACAAATAGATAGATAGATTAAAAGATAGATAGATATATAGATAAATAGATATACAGATAGATAGATAAATAGACATATTTATAGATAAATAGATTAACAGATAGATAGATAAACAGAAACACACAATTATAGATACACATTATGACAGATAAATAGTTGATAGATAGATTGATAGAATGATATATAGATAGACAAATAGATAGGTTGATATATAGACAGATAGAAAAATACATAGATTGACACATAGACAAATAGACAAATAGATAGATTGACAGATAGACATACAAACATATAAAAATATAGACATAAATATAGATAGATTTATAGATAGGTAAATATAAAGATAGGTAGATAGAAACATAGAAAGAATAACAGATAGAAAGAATAACAGATAGAAAGATAGACACACTACAAGAATATTACAAATAGATCGGGAAAATCCCCTAGTTAATTTTTTTTTCATCACTAAATTGTATATAATGACGGAATAATGATGGAACATTTCCCAAGCTTTAATGCTTGTCTCTAAAAATTTATAAGGAAAATATTCCCTAGCTAAATTAGCATGAAAAAAAATCTCTAGCTAAAATAGCATGGGAAAATTTCTTAGCTAAATTAGCGAGGTAAAATTTTCTAGCTATTTTCATTCCTAAATTATTTCATATTTTTAATTTTTTACATAAATTTTAATTACATATTTTTAAATTTTTATATTAAATTTAATAATAAAATAAATTATAAACCATTATTTATAATTTTAAAAAAATAAAATCAATTAATAAAATAATTTGATACAATATGTTAAACAGTTAAAACAAAAACATAAAAAAACTTGATTACATCTTATTTTGCATCAATGTATCTAATGATAGTGCATAAAGTATAATCTATCTGTAATATTGATGTTGTTTTGTTTCCCCTAGCTCATCAAGAACTGCATACTGCAATAGCACCCGAGCATGTCCCTCCATGGCCAACATCTTCTAGTTATTTTTCTCTGGTACTCCACATGGATAGATAACATTGTTACACTTGCATATAGAGCATAACATACTACATTTACAAACTAATAAAGAACAAAATACTATGCCACTGACAAACAGATAGACTAGCGCTTGCAAAACCAACTGCCATTTGCTAGAAATTTCACATAACAAGATAATCATGAGCTTATTTTTAAATTATCATATCAAGATTTTTCCATGATTTCAAGTAAACTGCTCATCAACGTAATCTTCTATTTTGCCTAGTTTCACACATCATTCCATGGTTAATTATAAGAAAGTTAAAAAGTACCAAACAAAATAGAAATGGAAGTTGAAATGACAACAGGCTACATGGTATTGAATTTTTGCACACCTATAGGTTCATAGAGGAATCCAACAAAGCAAAGAAACTTGAAAGAAACCAAAAAAATGAGAAAAAAATGTAATGCACAGAAAAATAACACATGGAAGCCCACCTATGTATTCCATTCCCCACTTGAGTTTTACAATGACCGTCTTCACAGTCAAGTTATTAAGAAAAGGCTTGGGATTAATGGGTATGGTCTGCAATATTTAGCAATAAAAAAACTAATGAACAATGCTATCACTACTAAAAATTATGATAATACCTACCAAAATATTGACCAAAAAATTCTATCGGTAATTGCTGTCCAAATTACTACCAGATAGCTACCAAAAAAGAGGATCAAAAAAAAAAATTTTACCGACCAAAGACCGACCATAATTACCAATCAAATATTTTTGGTCGGTAATCAGTCTGTAGAGTGGTTATCGAATATATTACTGACCATTTAACAACCTAGCATTATACTTTGTCGGTATAGTCTTTTTTCAAATTATTTATAGCTTCGTACATACCGATCATTTATTGACTAAATATATAGGTCTGTAAATCCTGACCAATTCACGATTAGTTTACAGATTTGAAGAGGCACATTGGAGAAAAATCTTCCGACCAAATTCCCGACCAACTAACGACCTTATATTATCGACCAAATATATTTGGTCAAAAAATATGGTCTGTAAATAAAAAGGAAATTAGAGAAAAACATTCCCAAAAGATTACCGACCATTTAACGAGCAAAAATATATAACCATTAAAGATGGTCGGTATAGTGGTTATTCAATATATTTTTAAGGTTATAATTTCCGACCAAACTACCGACCAAATATTTAGGTCTGTAATTACTGACAATTTCACCACTGAATACCAACCATAACTTCCGACCAAAATGTTTTTTGTTAGAAATTGTCAGTAAATTAGGATGAAATTAGAGAATAGAAATTATCATCTAATTACCAACTATTTAACGAATAAAAGTGTATTACCAGTAAAATTGGTCGGTAAATTGGATTTTCAAATACTTATAGATTTTTCTTATCGACCCTATGCCGACCATAATTTTGGTCAATAAATCATTGTTTTAAATTTTTGATTTAAAAATCATATGCTAATTCATTATAACCTAAAATCATCGAACCTCCATTGTTTTTCCAAAACATAGCCAACAGTAAGCACGAAATCAGAAAAATTTTATATTTCTTCTGAATTCAGGTAAGTTTTTCTTTGTTCTTCTCCTTCAAATATCTAATACACATCTCCATCTCTCTGAATTATATATACACATTCGGAAAGTCATTATTTCAGTATATTCAGGTATTAGGTTTTTTCTCCTCCTCCTAATTTCTTAAATTTTGCTTCAATTTAATTTAATCTAATATGATTTTGACTCGACACAATTAATTAAACTATAATATTTCATTTTTTAAAATTTATTCATCTACTGTTTATATTTTTAATGTTTTAGTGATTTTGATTTCAATTACATGATGTTTGCATTCGAATTATCTTAATATTAATGGTTTATATTTATATAATCATATGACATTATGTATAAATGTCATTACTTTAATATATAAAATGATTTATATAAATTAAAACTTTTATTTAATGTTAATCTTAAATGTCTATAATAGTATATATAAACTTTTATACATTTATATAATCAAATGATATTATGCATAAATGTCTATACTTTAATATATATAAATGTATTACATTTTAAATACACATTGATATATTTATATAAACATATAAAGTTATATATAAATATTTATACATATGTATTAATGTTTATAAATATCTATACAAAATTTATATTAAACTATCCATTTATATATTTTCTTATATAACAATTAAGTAAAATTAAATGATTATACAATTTTGGAAATATTTATATTACATATTATTTTTTATATAAATATAGAATATTTACAATGTTTATATAAATGTGATATATATACTATATATTATTTATAAAAGTGTTATATATAAATATAATAATATTTAAGTAACATTTATAAAAATATTTTATTCACAAATATTATATAGATTCACGTATTCAATTATATAATCATATACCATTTATATAAAAGTATTTTAAACTATATTTATAATAAATTAAACTACATTTATAACTATATTTATAACTTTATATAACTAATTTGTAACTATATAATAATTTATAACTATATGTATAATTCTATATAACTATATTTCTAAAAAATATACTATATGTATACTAATATATAACTATATATAATTATATTTTACTAAATGTATACCTATATAAATGTTAAATATAATTATATCTTTAACTACATACATATTTATAACTATATGTGTATAACTAAATATAAATATTTGTATAAATATGTAACACTATATAATTAAATATAACTATTTTTGTAACTCTATATACATATATTTATTCATATAATTAAATTAAAATATTTGTTTATATCGTTGTATATATTTATGTATAACTACTATTCACTACTTGTATAAATATATCTATATATAACTATTTGTTTAATTATATATAACTATTTATAATTATATATATTATATGTAAAATAATAAATAACTATAAATAATTGTATCTTACTATGTGTATAACTTTAAAAGTTTTATTCATAATTATATTTAAATATTAAATTTACAGCTTATATTTAATATATATTTGTATATAGTAGTATATAAAAAAGTATTTTACTATATCTATACCTATACATAACTATATGTATAAAAAATTAAATTAAAAAATATAAAAACCTACATGTATAAATATACATTTAACTATATGTGTAACTATATGTATAATAACATGCAACAATATTTATAATTATATGTATAACAACATACAACATTATGTTAAACTAAATGAGTATAACTATATATAAATATTTGCATAACTAAATAACTGTTTATATAATTATATATAACTATAATTAGAACTATATATACATTTATGTATTAATATAATTAAAGCAAAAAAAATTTTTATAACATTGTTTATATTTATGAATAACTACTTATTACTACTTGTATGAATATATCTATATATAACTATATGTTTAATTATATATAACTATTTATAACTATATATATTATATGTAAAATAATATATAACTACAATTAATTGTATCTTACTATGTGTATAACATTAAAAGTTTATGCATAATTGTATTTAAATATTAAATTTACAGCTTATATTTAATATATATTTGTAAATAGAAGTATATAAAAAAGTATTTTAGTATATCTATACCAATACATTACTATATGTATAAATATATAAAATTAAATTAACAAATATATAAACATACATCTATAAATATATGTTTAATTATATGTGTACCTAAATGTATAACCACATGTAACTATATTTATAATTACATGTATAACAATATACAACATTATTTTAAACTATATATGTATACCTATATATAAATATTTGTATTACTAAAAAAATGTTTATATAATTATATATAACTATATTTGTAAATATATATACATTTATTTATTAATATAAAATTAAAGCAAAAAAAAATTTTATAACATTGTTTATATTTATGTATACCTACTTATAACTACTTGTATGAATAAATCTATATATAACTATATGTTTTAATTATATATAAATATTTATAACTTTATATATTATATGTAAAATAATATATAACTATAAATAATTGTATCTTATAATGTGTATAACTTTAAAAGTTTGAAGAATAATTATATTTAAATATTAAATTTACAGATTATATTAAATATATTTTTCTATAGTGTAGTATATAAAAAAGTATTTTACTATATCTATACCTATACATTACTATATGTATAAATATATAAAAAAAATTAACAAATATATAAACCTACATGTATAAATATATGTTAAACTATGTGTATCTAAATGTATAACCACATATAACTATATTTATAATTACAACATACAGCATTATTTTAAACTATATATGTATAACTATATATAAATATTTGTATAACTAAATAAATGTTTATATAATTATATATAACTATATTTATAACTATATATACATTTATGTATTAATATAATTAAAGCAAAAAAAAAATTTATATCGTTGTCTATATTTATTTATAACTACTTCTAACTACTTGTATGAATATATCTATATATAACTATATGTTTAATTATATATAACTATTTATAACTACAATATTATGCATACATATATACTAGGTACATATTTACTCAGTATATATATAAATAAAATACTATCGTATTATATGGACGTATATACTAACTATATGCGTACATATATATCACATTTGTTGCCATTGTTGCTATTCTTTCCATCGCTGCTACTCCTACTACTGCTGCCACAATCGCCACCACTGCCACAGTCACCGCTGCCACCATAGATGCCACTGTCTTTCTGCCACCTCCACCACCACTGCCGCCACTCTCACCGCTCCCGCCACCACCACTAATACCGCTACTGATAATAAGCTTTTACATACCTATAATAGGCTAAAACTCTAGCAAAAAAATTTAGAGACACACAAAGATATTCACAAATATATAAAAAAAGTTATCATAGGCATGAACAAAAACAAATTAAAGTTGATTGTCATAAAGCTTCGACAAAAATTTAATTAAATAATATAATATTATTAAATTAAATTGAATAAAAACTAAAACTATAAATGAAAATTTAAAATTAAACAAAAAAAATTCATTATTATCTTATTCTAATACAATATTTTAAATAACTAAAACAACAAAAATAACAAAATTTTATTACATCTTATTAATCAATATATTTACCGAAAGTACATAAAGTATAATCTATTCCTGCATTGACGTTGCTTTCTCTCCCTCTACACCCTCGGCACCAACTTTCTGTTGTTAAAAAGCTGTTTGATTCAATGTGTGTCATGTCTGTTGAAAAATTCATTCACTTATACAAGCTTCGTATGGGAAACAATGTGGTACCATATATGTAAGAAATTTAAATCACTCAATCAAATCAAATTAAATAAAAAAACTATGTTTTTATAAATATATATTACTGTAGTAAATATGTACATATATATTACATTGCACTCGTACATATTTTACTGTAGTATATGGACATATAAACTATAGTATTATGCGTACATATATAATGAGTACATATATACTTAGTATATATGTACTTAAAATACTGTAGTATTATATATACGTATATACTGACTATATGCGTATGTATATACTGCATTTGTTGCCATTGTTGCTCCTCTTGGTGTCACTACCAATCTTGATGTTGCTGCTACTACCCCAGCCACTACAGCTCTTGCCTCTACTGCTGCCAGTACTGCTTGTGATGCCATCATTGCCGGTGTTGTAGCCACTACTACTGCTGCAACCACTACTGGTGCTGCCACTACTGCCACTGCTGCCGCTACTATCGTTGATGCAGCAACTACCTCCACTATCGCCACTGCCACTAATGCCACTATTGCCTCCGCTACAGCTGTTACCGCTATTGCCGCTGCCGCTATTACCATTGCTGTCGCCACTACCGCAATGCCAATGCTACCACTGTGCCGATGCTACCGCCGTTGCAGCTACTGCCACTGTTGCTGCCGCCGCTATCGCCGCGGCAGCAGCATCAGCCTCTACCATCACTACTGATGATGCCGCCACCACCACTGCTCAAAATAGTCTTTTACATACCTATAATTGGCTAAAACTCTAGCCAAAAAATTCTAAGACACAAAACAATATCACACACACACACACACACACACATAATTATTATAGACATGAACAAGCACAAATTAAAGTTGATTGAAATATAGCTTCAACAAAAATCCAAAAGATGTACAACAATTATGTTTAGAGAGAGAGTGTCTGTGCAAAAATAAAATGTTTTGAGAATAATAAAGATAAGATAAGCTAGGCCTTCTTTTGATAAAGCTAAAATCAGTAATATGGGACTCATGCATTCGAAGGACCATGGTAATGTCTGAATGCTTTGAATTAGAATTTTTTCTTGTGTCTCACATAATGTGTCTTGCAAAGATTTATAAATAGGTTAATCGGAAAAGCAAAGAACAAAATCATAATAAAAAAAATTGAAATATGCAAAAAAATATCATAATTATTTGCTACACAGACAAAAATAAATAACAGTTCAGAAATAATTCTCAGACGAAATCATCCTCATAATTTGTAGGGAATGCTAGCCTCTCCTATGAGGTTTCACAGCTGGATCTCGAAATACTATCTGTTGTGCCAATGCCGCTAATTGTGACTCCATATAGGACATCTGCTGTTGCATTACATTCTTAACTTCTTTCATCTTATTATTCAATTCTTTAATTTCTTGCATTTCTTCCATCAAATTAGCATACTTCTCATCCTTCTGTTCTTAATATCATATATTTCTTCCTTCAAATGAGATATCTACTCATCATTCTTTTTCATTATGGTCTCCATAACTATAATACATTCATTTGTTTCCAGTGCTTGTTGTTCGACCACCTCATCCACCATTGTTGAGACATATGAATTAGAAGCACAACTACTACATATATGCATACACGTAGTTAAAAGTAAATATAAATAAATATATATAAAATTATAAACAATTATATAGATTTACATATATGTATACATAGTTAAAAATAAAGTTGTATTTATTTATATAGAGTTTTTTATAGTTATACAAATATTTATATATAGTTATATACATATAGTTAAACATTATGTTGTATGTTTTTATACATATAATTATAAATATAGTTACATGTGGTTATACATATAGTTACATGTATAGTTAAACTTATATTTATACACGTATGTATATATATTTTTTCATATAATTTCATATATTTATACATATAGTTATGTATTGGTATGGATATACTAAAATATATATTTTATACTGATATATAAAAATGTATATTTAATATATGTTATTAATTATATATTTAAAAATAGTTATGTATAAAGTTTTTATAGCTATACATATAATAAGATAGAATTATTTATAGTTATATGTTATTATACATATAATATATATAGTTATAAAAATTTATATATCATTAAAGATTTAGTTATATATATATATATAATTTAATTATATAAAGTTTTATTTAGCTTTACAAATATTTATATATAGTAATTCACATATAATTAAACATAAATTTTTATGATTTAATACATATAATTATAAATATAGTTACATGTGGTTATACATATAGTTACACATATAGTTATACTTAAATTTATACATGTAGGTATATATATTTATTCGTATCATTTTATATATTTATACATTTATTTATGTATAGGTATAGTAAAATACATTTTTATAAACTAATATATACAAATGTATATTAAATATAAGATGTAAATTATTTATTTAAATATAATTATATATAAAACTTTTATAGTTATATATATAATAAGATACAATTATTTATAGTTATATGTTATTATACATATAGTATATAAAGCTATTAATATTTTTATATTTTTAAACATATAGATATATATAAAAATATTCATACAAATAGTTATACATAAATATATAAAGTTATAAATAAATATATAAATTTACATATATGTATACATAGTTACAGATATAGGTATATTTAATTATATAGAGTGTTATATAGGTATAGAAATATTTATATAATAAGTTATATAAATATTTATATATAGGTATACACATATAGTGAAATATAATGTTGTATGTTATTATAAATGTAATTATAAATATAGTTACAAGTGGTCTTACATATATTTACACATATAGTTATACTTATATTTATACATGTAGATATATATATATATATATAATTTTATATATGTATACATATAGTTATCTATAGGTATATATATGGTAAAATACATTTTTTATATACTATTATATAAAAATGTATATTAAATATTTATTGTTAATTATATTTTTAAATATAGTTCTGTATAATATTTTAAAGTTATACATATAGTCAAATATAATTATTTATAGTTATATGTTATTATACCTTTGGGATCCAAAGGCAAAAAGACACATAACAGAAAACAAACATGTTTGCCTTACAATAGATCAGAACAATATAAATATGGTCTTGTATTTAAGGCGTGCAATATATAAATATAAATACAATTTGAATCCCCCTAGAAATAGATCATTTCATTCACATAATAGAACAAAATTCAAGCAAAATAGGTAAAAATTAGATCCACATCCAGATATGCCAACAAAGTTTGCCTAAACCTGCTAAAATTGTTTATGATTTGCTGGCAATGTAATTGGAAATCCAATCAAGATCGTTGTAGGGGCACTCTCCAGAGGTAGAAAATGTGCTTTAAATGTGCCAATGGCCTTGGAGAAGAGAGTGAAGTACTAGCTTGTTAGTAATTTCATCTACATTCATCGCATTGGAAACATATTGCTTGTTAGAAAATACCAGTAAAAGTGAATCACGAAGCTTTTCCTCATTTAGCATCCTATGCAACTCATCTCTGGCTTCAACTACATGATCTCTATCATTGATGTCCACCACAAATATGAGACCTTGGGTTTTTTGGAAGTAATCCCTCTAGAAAGGGTGAATCTTGTCTTGACCCCTAATATCCCACACAATGAAATTGATGTTTTTGTATTTAACAGTCTCTACATTGAAGACAATATTAGGAATTTGGTGATAATTTCACCAAGCTTCAAATTATACAAAATGGTTTTCTTTTCTCTAGCATCAAGACCTAACATCAAAATCCACATCTTTTTGTTGGATAAGATCCTGTTGAACAACTTTGTGAACGTAACCCCATTTCTTCCACTAAATCTCAATCCCTTTGTTGTATGGCAGTAAATAGATCTAATGAGAGAAATAAAAAGAATAAATAGACCTCAAGGGATGGTCACTAGAGAGAGAGATCAACCTTTATATGTTCTTATACCTATATTATATATAATTAAAAATAGAGTTATATATAGTTAAACATATAATTATATATAAATATATTCATACAAGTTGTTATAAGTAGTTATACATAAATATATACAAAGTTATAAATACATATATAGATTTAATTATATGAATACATATATGTCTACATAGATACAAATATAGTTATAGTTAATTATATAGAGTATTACATAGATATACAAATATTTATATATAATTATATACATATAGTCATAAATATGTATGTAGTTAAAGATATAGTTATTTATAATATTTTTATAGTTATACGTACAGTAAAATACAATTATATATAGTTAAATATTATTATACATATGATATATTTTGTTAAAAATATAATTATATCGAATTACTCATATAGTTATAAAATATTATATAGTTAAAAAATAGTTATATATAGTTATTAATATAGTTAAAAAAATAGTTTACATAGTTACAAATATAGTTAAATATAATTATGAAAAGTTTTATATAGTTATACAAATATTTATAAATAGTTATCATATACAATGATAACAACACACGCTAAAATGCTCAATTGAATTACACAAATATAGAGAGAACATGTATCAACAATCTGTTCTTTTGGCAAATTAATATCATATTTAGTGGGGATCAAAGTCATAGTATATACTAAATATTCTATAATCAAATATATCATAGAAAAGTAAGATGTCAGCCCTAGATTGATTTGATGGATTTTACTATTAAAATAGTTAGACCTAGAGATATTAGATAAGAAATGTACATGTAATCAAAATTGAAAATAGTTTATCAAGACTAGAAAAAGAAGATAGAAGAGTTGTTGAAAAAGATATTATATAGATTTTTTTATTTGAACAAATTATACTATTGAATGAAAATGTAACACGATTGTATTTAGCTTTGAATAAACCTTTATCATTGCAAGTATTACTCTGATCAAAATTTGAGGCAAAGTGTTATAGATGGGAGAATTGTTGTATATTGCAAGTGTCACTTTTTGTTCCCGCTCTCACGAATCTATGGAACATGTTAATATTTATGTGCTCAAGTATTTTTCTTCTCAAAATTAATGTTGATATTTACATATATATGCATAAATATATATGTGCATATACACTACCCTACACACACACACATTTATACATTAATTTACATTAATATACATTATGTATCAGCATACACATTTTTGTACTTTTGTATATATTCACGTATGTATCTACAATTTCAAAGTTGTGTGTATATAATTATATGCATGCATATATTACTGGACACCTGCACAAACACACACATATACCTATATACATAATGTATTTTTAATGTTACACATGAAACTATTATATATATGTGTCTGTGTGTGTGTCTGTTGTGTGTCCATGTGTGTGTAAATGTATTTAAAAGTTTTTGATTTTGTAAATTTAATTAAAATAAAATATTAAATAATCTACACAATTTATAAAATATTATAAATTTTGTATATTTAAAACAAATATTTGTGTGTGTATTTATGTGTATGCGTGTGTGTGTGTGTGTGTGTGTGTGTGTGTGTGTGTGAAGCATATTAATGCGTAAAATGAAATTGTGAATTAAATATATGAGCTTCTATTATATTTAAATAATTGTTTTTTAATATTTATATTAAAATAACTATCATTATACTCATATAAATAAATGAAATTAACATATCTGTAAATTATTTTGGTTTTACAATTATGTTAAAAATAAAAATATAATTTATAAATAAATAATATTGTTTTTTTGTCTATATACTTTTTTTATTAAAATTTTAATGTCTATAATAAATTTATACCTATTATTTATTATTATTAATAAATTTATAGAAACTTCAAAATTCAAACAAATATAATGTAGTGGATATAAATACATGCCTTTAATGTTTCATAAAAAATCAATTATTTATTTAATTATGTTCGATCAGAATAGATTACCATATAAATACAAGAGTAAATTTTTCTACAAGTAATTATTATTTTAGTTTATTCAAAATATATAAATGATCATAATAATATATGAATTTATTTTTTAAAATAATTTTTTAAATTTTTTATTAATTTAATACATTACATTTTTTTTTGTAATTAATAGATACATTTCAAATATTATTTATTTATAATAAATATAACATATTGAATATTATGAAGTACAATTTTTATTGGGTAATTAAATTTTATTTTTAAAGTTTTTCTTTGTAAATTGAAACTACATCACATATATATTTTAGGAATTTTTTATAATATTTATTACACAAACATATTGTGATTTGTTTTGAAAATTACAAAATAAATTTTAACAAATTAACATTTTATTACAAATCAATTTTAGTTAAATGATATTAAGTGAAACAAAAAAACCCTAAACATATTAAATCATAATGATTTATACAAAGATATAAATATATAATAAAAAAAATATTTAAGATTGAAAGAATTAAATTCAAGTTCCTAAAATATATGGGAAAATGATAAAGATTTATACAATATCCAAAAAAACATGTATGAATGAGATGAATGATATGAATAGATATTAAGTTTCTGAAGCATATAGTTATACATGTTGTAGATGTAGTTATATATATTTTTTCATGTAATTATATATATTTAGACATATGGCTATGTATAGGAATTGATGTAGATAAATACATTTATATATAGTAATATGTTGATATAAATATTGTTAAATACATTTATATATAGTTATATATCTATTTATATATATGTATATTAAATATACATCATTATATTTATATATAGTTATGTTTATGTATATTGTTTTTGTATATTGTTTATATATAGTTATGTATATTAATGTATATATCAAGTCGGCATACCTTATACTATTTATGAATACTATTTTTATATAATTATGTATGTTAATATAGATAAATACATTTATATATAGTAATATGTTTATATACATATTGTTAGATTGATTTATATATAGTTATATTTAAATGGGTATATATATGTATATTAAATATATGTTGTTAAATTTATATAATATTGTTTATGTATACTACTTTTTAGTTATATATATATATATATAGTAAAATACACTTATATAAGAAATTCAAATTATATCACACATATATATTGATGTATAGTTATGTTTAAATACACTTATTTAAAATACCCACATGTTTATTTATACTATTTTTGTATACTAATTATATATAGTTATGTTGGCATACCTAAGTATGTATATTGTTTATATTGATATATAAATGTATACTAGTTATGTAGATATCAAGTCGGCATACCTAAGTATGTATACTAGTTATGTAGATATCAAGTCAGCATACCTAAGTATGTATACTAGTTAAGTATAAAATACACATGCAAATTGATGTATACTTTTTTTGTAGATATCAAGTCGGCATACCTAAGTATGTATACTATTTATATTGATGTATAAATGTATACTAGTTATGTAGATATCAAGTAGGCATACCCAAGTATGTATACTAGTTATTTAGATATCAAGTCAGCATACCTAAGTATGTATACTAGTTATGTATAAAATACACATGCATATTGATGTATACTATTTTTGTAGATATCAAGTCGGCATACCTAAGTATATATTCTATTTATATATTGTTTTTGTGTACTGTCACTAGCAAAATCAACACAATGACAATGTATTATATCACAATTGCATGAAGTACATATACGAATAAGTTTATCTACGTAATCCAAGCATGCCATGGTGATTAAAAAAGATTTTCGGAAACAAAAAAAACAGAATCAAAATGCTAAATCTTCGACAAAGCAATCCAATATAATTGATGAAGAATAAATATCTAAAACATACCTTAAAATCAATAACAAAATAAAACTTAAACCTCGATTAAATTTTGTTGCGTCAGCGTCGAGAGATAGATGGCGGAATGCTAAGGAATTCGGTTCAAGTGTTAGATATGCTTTGGCATCGAGAGACAGAATGTAAATTTAGATAAATATTTATATTTTTAATTATTAAAACATTAAATAAATTATATATATATATAATACTAAAATACTTATTAATTTTATTTACTATCAAAATTTTTTCAACAAAATTAATGTGCATGTAGCAAGGTACAAATGAAAAATAAATACTTTACAATTTTTTATTATAATATTAATTAAATAATAAATATATAAACAATAAAAAAATATGTTTAGCCTTATAAAAAAAATCAATAGGTCCAAAATTAACAAACTTCATATAATAAGACATAAATGAAAAGATGATTTGTCTTCTAGCCACTCGCCTAAAAGTTATAAAATATTCTCAATGTTAAAAAATATATAAAAATTTATATTTTATGGTTATAAATTTTTAAGAATTCATATTAATTTTTACAAAGATAATATGTAATAATTTAAAGGCATAAAATTTCATATTATTTGATATCATTAATAATTTCTAAAATTCAAAAAATTACATAAAGTGAGAAGATAATTAAAAAAAAATTATATTTATTATTTTAATAAAAATAATAAATGTTAAAAGCTAATTATAAAAATATTACTCAATTATTTAATTTGTATAAATTTAGTAGGACCAAGCATCTATGTATGTATTTATAAAATATAAATTTATTTTCTTTTAACTTTATTGAAAATTTTATATTTTTATTATATTTCTAGATTTCAAAATTTTTATTATTCATTTTTTTAAAAGTTTCTTATAATCATAAAATTTTTTTATACTTATAATAATATTAATATTTACTAGTTTATTTGTAAAATCAAATATTTTTGATAATATTTTTTTTATCATACAATTAATTAATTTACATTTATATAAGTAGAAATTTTAATGTTAATTTAATTTTTAAAATATCGAAAAAAATTATTATACTTATTGAATTTATTATTTAATGTTACTTTAATACAAATTATTTAGTTTCTTAATTATAAATTTTAGAAAAATTTTTTGTATAATTTTTTAAAAAATTAATACATCATAATAATAGTTATTTTAGCCCTTATTAATATAATTTTTTTATATTTTTATATTTTTAAATTATTTATTTATAATATCATTTTTTTATGATTTTACGAGGAGAATGTGTTTTTCAATGATTGCTCATCTATAGACCATTAACATATATTTAATAAACAAAATTAAATAAAATATTAAAACTAATAAGAAATTTAAAAAAATTAAAAAATTAAATATTGGCTAGAAAAATTCCACCACTATGATTTGGATTAAATTAACTAGGAAAGTTCTGTCGCTAAATCTGTCAATATATTCCGGATTTACTTAGCTAGGGAAGATTTGTCATAAAAATCCATCACTATATTTAGGAAGTATTGGCTAAGGAAGTTATGTCACTATAATTAGCCTCAATTTTCAGTATGTAATTAGTTAGGAAATTCCGTCACTAAATCTGTCACAATATTTTGGGGTATAATTAGCTAGGAAAATTCTATTGCTAAAATCTATCGCTATGTTCCGGATGTAAATTACTAGGGAAATTTAATCACTAAATATGTAGCTAAATTCCAGATTTTAAAAGCTAGGAAAATTCCATCTCAAAATCCATGGCTATATTCATGATTTTATTAGCTGGAGAAAATTAGTTGCTAAATCTGTCACTAAATTACCGATCTTATTAGCTAGGGATATTCCAACGCTAAATTTGTCACTAAATTCCAGATTATATAAGCTAGGGAAAATCTGTCAATAAATTTGTCTCCATATTATGGATTTTATTAGCTAGTAAAAATCTGTCGCTAAATCCGTCACTAAATTATGGATTTTATTAGCTAGGGAAAAGCCTTCACTAAATCTGTCACTAAATTATGGATTTTAATAACTAGGGAAAATCATTCGCTAAATCCTTTGCTAAATTCTGTATTTTATTAGCTAGGGAAAATCCGTCGCAAATTCCATCACTAAATTCTAGATTTTATTAGTAGGAAAATTATGTCGTTAAATCCGTAGCTAAATTCCATGCTTTTCTTGAGTGGAATTTACGAAAATTTTCCGTCACTAATCCATTGCTAAATCCAACTCTAAATTCCCCACTTTTCTTAAGAGCTGAATTTATAAAAATTTTCCGTCACTAATCCGCCGCTAAATTCCACACTTTTCTTGAGCGAATTTTACGATAATTTGATGTCGCTAATCTTTTGCTAAATCTCTCGCTAAATTTCCCGCTTTTAATGAGGGGAATTGACAAAAAATATTCCATCACTAATCCGTTGCAAATTTTTATTTCAAAGAAAAATCATAAATCCCTTGTTATTCCCTAGCTAATACCTCGCAATTTAGCTACGGATTGATTCCTAGCTAAAATTCCCTAGCAAGATGAATATTTTCTTGTAATGTTTATAATTACATGTATAACAACATACAACATTATTTTAAACTATATGTGTATAACTATATATAAATATTTGTATAACTAAATAAATGTTTATATAATTATATATAATTATATTTGTAACTATATATACATTTATCTATTAATATAATTAAAGCAAAAAAATGTTTATAACGTTGTTTATATTTATGTATACCTACTCATAACTACTTGTATGAATATATCTATATATAACTATATGTTTAATTATATATAACTATTTATAACTATATATATTATATGTAAAATAATATATAACTATAAATAATTATATCTTACTATGTGTATAATTTTAAAAGTTTTATGCATACTTATATTTAAATATTAAATTTACAGCTTATATTTAATATATTTTTGTATATAATAGTATATAAAAAGTATTTTAGTATATCTATATCTATACATTACTATGTGTATAAATATATAAAATTAAATTAACAAATATATAAACATACATGTATAAATATACATTTAACTATATGTGCAACTAAATGTATAATCACATGTAACTATATTTATATATATATGTATAACAACATACAACTTTAGTTAAAACTATATGTGTATAACTACATATAAATATTTGTTTAACTAAATAAATGTTTATATAATTATATATAACTATATTTGTAACTATATATACATTTATGTATTAAAATAATTAAAACAAAATATTTTATATAATGTTGTTTATATTTATGTATAACCATTTATAACTACTTGTATCAATATATCTATATATACCTATATGTTTTATTATATACAACTATTTATAACTATATATATTATATGTAAAATAATATATAACTATAAATAATTGTATCTCACTATGTGTATAACTTTAAAAGTTTTATGCATAATTATATTTACATATTAAATTTATAGCTTATATTTAATATATATATATATATATATAAGTATATAAAAAAGTACTTTACTATATCTATACCTATACATTACTATATTTATAAATATATAAAATTAAATGAACAAATCTATAAACCTACATGTATAAATATACGTTTAACTATATGTGTAACTATATGTATAACCACATGTAACTATATTTATAATTATTTGTATAACAACAAACAACATTATTTTAAACTATTTGTGTATAACTATATATAAATATTTGTATATCTAAATAAATGTCAATATAAATATATATAACTATAATTAGAGACAATTGCATTTGTTAAATAAAATGATTCTTTTAACTAGTCATGAAAGATGATTGTGAGTGGATTTACAAGGGTCTAATAATCAAAGGAATGTTATCTAATGAATGGGGGGATAAAGTTGATGAATTTGTTGAGTTTGCTCTGAGACATCCTGAGTGTGTGAATGGTGGTAAGATATCCGGTGTCCTTGCACTTTAGTTAAATGTTATTATAGAGTTTTTGAATATTGAGATTGTGAAGATGCATTTGTATAGAAATGGTTTTGTGGTAGATTACTATGTTTGGATATACCATGGTGAGAAGCAAGTCCACCAAAGGTGTATGAGTTTAGTATGGATGTTAGTAAGTGAAACTTATCAGATGGTCTCGGATAATATTAATCACACTACATACTATAACATGGTTTTTGATTCTTATTGTCTTGAATTCAACCTGAAAGAGGAACTCAATGCCGAGGCAAAGAATTTCTATGATATAATTCAAGCTTGAGACAAACTTGTATATGACGGAAATTCTAAGCATACTCAACTTTCTACAGCCATGAGGATGTTAGAAATAAAGGGCAGACATAGGTGTTCACATGCATGGTTTGATGATATGTCTAAATTCATTCAAGAATTGTTGCCATAAGATAATCTGATGCCAATGGATTACTACAGCACGAAGAAGTTAGTTAGAGGCTTGGGATTAACCATACAGCTCATTCATTGATATGTGAACAACTGTATGATATACTGAGGTGATGATAGTGACCGTAATAGTTGTAAAATATGTGGGCATGCTTGGTACAAGCAAAAGATTAGGGGTTCTGGAAATAGAATGTATATATGTAAGTTGAAGGTGTCGTATAAGAAGATGTACTATTTCCAAATAACACCTTGGTTGCATAGAATGTATGCATCAACCACTAGCTAATGAAATGAGGTGGCATTCAGAGCATCATATGGAGGATAGTAAGATGTGTCACCCTTTCGATGCACCTACTTGGAAAAATTTTTATGGGTGTTTTCATGATTTTTTTTCTGAAGTTCGAAATATTAGGCTGGGTTTATTTCCTAATGGTTTTCAACCATTTAGTCAATCGGGACAGCAATATTCTTTGTGGCCTGTGGTGGGGATCCCGTATAATTTTTTTCTGGACTTATGTACAAAGGAGGAATTTATGTTCTTGACTGTGTTAGTGCCGAGGCCTAAGAATCCAAAGGGGAAGATAGATGTTTTCTTGTAACCATTGATAGCATAGTTCAAAAATCTTTGGGGTGTTGGAGTTCAAACTTAAGATATTTCTAAATGACAAAATTTTTAGAAGCACACTACCCTCATGTGGACCATAAATAACTTTCCAGCATATTCTATGATGTCTGGACAGAGTACAACTGGTAAGTTGGAATGTTTGCATTGTATGAGAGTTTCTGATACTTTTAGATTAACTAAGAGTGGAAAATAGTTGTGGTTCGATAATCATCAGAAGTTTTTGCCTATTAATCATCCATATCGATGTAACACCAAAGACATCATTAAGAATAGAAAGGTTACTAAATAATTCCCGAGGTTAGATCTAGGGATGATATTCTGCAGGAATTGAATAACAGAGGGTTGAAGAAGGTGATAGATGTTGATGCTGAGGTTGTGAATGCAGCTATATCTAAGAATTATGGGCCTAATAAGAGAAATATTTTCTTGGACTTGCCCTACTAGCGTGAATACTTGTTCAGGCACAATCTTGATGGTATGCATATTAAGAAGAATGTCTTTGACAATCTTTTCAATACATTATTTAATATTCCATGGAAAACTAAGGACATATACAAGTCAAGAGGTGAGTTGAATAAATATTGTTGTCGTCCTTAATTTACAAAAAATCTTGTCACAAATAAATACCTTGATGTGCCATTTGTTAAGAATAAATCACAGAATAAGGTTGTGTTGAGTGGGTAAAAAAACTTAGATTTCCAAATGTGTGGATGCTTCTAATTTGGAGAGATGTGTGGATGCAAAAAACTTAATATGTCTGGCATGAAGAGTTATGATTGTGATGTATTCTTGCAATGGTTGTTACCAATTGCTCTTCGAGAATTCCTACCAAATAGAATATGGGAGCCAATAACTAAGATTTATGTATTCTTCAAGCAATTGACTTTTTCTTCATTGACTAATGAGGAGTTGAGGAATTTGGATGAACAAATTCTTGTTATCTTATGCAATCTTGAGAATATCTTTCCTCCTAGTTTTTTTTTGACTTAATGGAACATTTCCAGTGCACTTGGCTTACGATGCACGGATTGCTGGTCCTGTCCATTATCGTTGGATGTATCCACTAGAAAGGTTATATTAATTCTCTAAAGCAATTCTTTTCCTATATATATATATATTTATATATACACAAAAATGACTTGAAATTTTTAATAATCTTTTTTGTAAATACTTGAGGAAAATAAGCATACAATAATGAATAAGGCTAAAGTTGAAGGTTCTATATCAATAAGTTATATTATGGATGAGGCTACAAAATTTGAATCATTCTATTTCAAAGAAGGAGAACCAACTCTTCTACTTAAAGAAAAGCAGAATGAACTTTATCTTTATGACAAAGTAGATAATGATATATTTGAAATTTTCAAGTCTCCGGGTAAAGCAATTGGTGCTTAAGGGAAAATGTATCTAGCAGACTATGAATATACTACACCTCATCTATATATCCTAATGAATTGCCCAAAGGTTCTACCATTCATTGAGTAAGTATTTCATAATTGTCAAATGACATCTATTACGCATTATAATTTTCTATTTCCTATCAATATATCAAATATTTTTAATTTTTTTTTATTGATTTTGTTACAGATAAATGTAAAGTGTTTCCAAACATAAATGAAGAAGCAATCAATGTCATGACAAAGAGAGAATTTCCATCATTTTTGAAAAATATGTATGCTTACTTATAATAAAAAACTCAAAATAATTGTATTGTTCTAATAAAAATTTATAATTATAATCTAAAAATCCACTTAATTTTGATTGCAAGTTCATAATCGTGCAAATAAAATTTCCAATTCTTATCTTCGAAGTATAGCACGAGGTTCCCTAAAAGAGGTTAAAACGTACAATGGTTTCTGTGTGAATAGTTTTAAATTTCACACTAAATTATATGGTAGATACTAGGCAACAAATAATACAGAGGTATGCATTAAAGGATCTGTATACAATGAAACTGAATATGACTATTACGGGACTCTGGGCGAAGTGATCGAGTTAGAATTTGAAGCCCTCCCAGTTAAAAAAACTATGTTACTCAAATGTTAATTGTTCGATCGAACACCACATATTGGTATTGTTGTCCATCCTCGATATAAACTTGTCGATGTGGCCAATAAAAAATGATTCAACAAATATGAACCTTTTGTCTTAGTAGTACAAGCATCATAGGTTTATTATTGTGAATATTCAGGTCGGACCGATCCTAGAAATGATAGGAAAGTTGTGTGCAAGATAAAAGCAAGGGCTCAAATTGACATCCCCGCATCACCAAGTACTGATTTCATAGAACCAGCTTTTCAAAATGGTGACAAAGATGTTTTAATTGAAGCTGTGGTGGGGAACGAAGATGTCCTTTTAGTCACATCTTCTGAGATGGATACAAGTGGGGATGTAGATGTTGATGAAAATTTAATTTCTTATGAGGATGAAACGAGTGATGAAGTAGATTTTGAAAATGATGTTACTACATCTGAATAAGATGAACCAAATTTGGATGATTCTAATGAGAATGAGTAGAAAGTGAGTTTTATGTTATTTTAATTGTTAATCATTTTTGTTTATTTTCATTACCTTAAATATTTTTTACAGGTATGGCACGTGGACGAGGTATAGGCTGCACATTGTAAGGTTGTATGAGTTATGGTATAGACAGCACAGCCTTAGGTATGCCTGAAACTGGTAGAGGGTCATGGGTGGAAGAGACGACATAGCAGACAGAGAAGGTTGTTAATGTACAGCAGCAGCAACATCAGCTGAATGATCCACATAATGGTGGTGAGATTTTGATGAATGATCAAGAGATGTGAGAGGGAGAAAAAGGAGAGGAGGGCGAGGATGGAAATGTTGGTGAGTCTTTCATAGAGCACCCAACAGACGAGACTCTTCAATTGCTCATTTTGATCTGATAATTGATAATCCGTAAGATATAAAACTTAACAAATTATTTATCAATTTATTTATTTATTTCTTAATTGCTAATAATTTTTTTATAGGACGAAGTTAAAGCCTTCTGGTTCCATTTTAGGATTCTGAGGATAATTTTTAGCAAGTCCTTTAAACCTAATGGACATAATTGAAAGTCACTAACACATAGAGACCAATTAATTATTTGGAGAGAATTTAAGGTAAATATTACTACCTAAAAATATTTACATCTTTTATTTATTCTTTTGTTCATTGATTAAAAATTATTTATTTATAATTGTAGAAAGTTTATAGGTGGACACAACCAAATGAGTCGGTCAAAAGTGTGTTCTACAAACATGCTGCCAGTCGATATAAAGACACCGTATACGAGATGAAAGATGAATGGCTGATGAATAAAGAAAAAGATTCAAGTGTCTCGGATCATGTTTTCAAGGAGTGTAGGAGCAGATGAGAAGATTCAGATTATAGAAAGAGGTGTAATAAACAGAGCTGTAATCATCGCTCAGAGTGGGCTAGAGAGGGTAGTGGCATGTCTACACATACTTGTGGATCTCGCTCTATGCATGAGCACGAACGAGCATTGGTATTATTTCTAATTTATACTTTTTATGTTTATTACTTTGTGAATTGACTTCAATTATGCCTAAATTTCATTTCTCATAAAGAATTTTTTTTCAATATAATTAACGTATGTATTGTGTGTAATTATAAACATTCAAGGAGGGTAAGAAGTCTACTACTCCTTGCTTATTCAGATACATGCACATGAAGGCTCATGATGATCAGACTTTTGTTGATCAGAGATCTCGTGTAACAAATGTAAGTTAAAATAAAAAAAAAGTATGTTTGAATATAAATTGAAATACTTTTCATACATTTTTATTAAGCAAGATTTGAAGAAATGTTAACTGCTATGACTCAAGCATATTCCCAGTCTATTTCATGTTCATGTGATGGTGCAACATGTAGTTATCATTCATCAGCTCCACCAGTTGATGCGAATCAAATTTAGTATATGGCTATTGATGGCAAGGAGAAGATACCCATCTATGGCATCGGTTCGTCGACATCATTATTCTACTCACATAGATGACTAGACTATGAAGCTAAATTTTCAGGACTAGTTTCGAATTTGTTCTCGAAAATAATAGATTTTCAGGATGAGATATGAAATTCGATACAGTTTTAGTTGGCTTATACCATGCGATGCATGATCGACTATGAGGATGTTAGGGATGAGTTGCCTATGCATTTTGACTGGCTTACAAAGAAGTTTCAGGAAGGAGGACTGTAGTTCAAACAAGATGATCTATCTCGGATTGTTCAGCATAATGCTCCAACTATAGCATCTACTCCATCACCTATAGCAGTATCTACTACAACCACATTAGGACTAGCAGCAACAGATAGTTCTACCTCAGTACCCGACATCTCACCGTGTGGACCATAAATGTCATAGCATAATGATTATGAAACTAAGTTGGATAATTGAGTGTATTACACACATTTTTTTCAATGACTTAAACTTTGATTTGGGATTTTATTTTTTTATTTCATGTTGATATTTTTAATATATATATGCAGTATATAAAGTTGTTTGCTGTAGTTAATTTGATTTTTATTTTGTTGTTTTATCTATAAATCTTTCTGCAGGAACTGAATCAAAACTAGAAGATAAATGATTTTTTTGTGTTTTATGTTTTAGTTTCTGTAGCAACTACAGAAATACTACAAAAAAAATGTGGTCGGTAATTACCAGCCTAATTGCAGCCAAATCGACCAAAATTTGTTAATTTCAATGGTCGGTAAAAGGTCACCAAATGGTCGGTAATTCTTTTGGAGATCAATTACCAACAAATGATTTGAAAAGATTTTGATCAGTTTTTTGTCGCAATTTTTTTGGTTTTTACCGGCTATTTCTTGACCATTTACCGACCAAATGCTTTTGGTAGGAAAATAATTGGATTTAGTTAGTAATTATTTGTCAGTGATTGGTTTGTAAATGGTCGTAATTACCAACCATTTAAAGACCATCTACTGACCTTATTTATTTGGTCGGTAAATTGTCAGAATACAGTCGGTAAATCATTATTTATAGAGGATCGGTAAATGGTCTGTAACTTATCGACCGACTGATTTTTTGTCGGTAAAAAATTTAGCGACGAGCAAAATTGCGACCAAATATTTTGATCGGTAAATGATCGCTATTTTGTTTACCAACCAAAAAACACAGAATTAGCGACTAAAAAATTGGTCAGTAATTCGGTGAATTTTTATAGTGTATCATGCACGTATGTATCAGATATTTCTCTGCATTTACTTAAAAATGCATAGGCATGTATATTGAAATATACATGCATATAGCATAGATATAGTATAATTATGTGTCCAAACAAACACACGCACACACTATTTTCCTATCTTCTCATATTTCTTTATTTTGTTCATATATTACACCTTTCTAGTTCAACTGAACCATTGATGCATAGAAATGGTCATTATCAAAAATCAAATTTTTTTTTTCTAATCTACATATCCACGTGAACTAAAATTTATTATTACGTTTTTTTGCTTTAGAAAACTATAAGATAACTTTTTTTAGGAAAAATAAATGACAATTTGAAAGAATATTTGATGGTTGTGAGCATGAATAGTTAATCTTGCTTCAATGCACTAGAAATTAAAAGCTAGTATTAATATCATTCATGAAAGCATAAAATCTATGAATATCTCATGTACACAAAAAATTATATCAAATAAGAAAACTTGATTACTGCATACAAATTTTCTTTTAACCTCTCATTATCATCATCACTAAAATCTTATCTCAACACTATTATAAACAAAAGTTACACTAACCATATGAACATGAGTTCAATCAACAAGAATTCCAAATATACTTCATCAGGATGCTTGTCAAATCACCCATCATGATGTTCAAGTAGATGTCTTACCTGCACTCCATTGTCATTATAATAGTCCATCCAGCTTCTCTACACAACTTCACAATTTCAATGCATGCAGTTTGTCATTGATGTAATCTAGGTCACCTTGATAAGAAGGGTCTATGCCCTATCCAAGAAACCAAATCAAACTAAAAACACAAAAAACAAAAATTTTCACAGCTCAATGCTATGCCAAGCCTGTTATGAGCTCACAAAGAAATCAACATCTCGCCTCTTGCTTGTATTTGAGGTCATAGAGCATCTTATCCAACTAAAAAAACTTAGAATCAACAATATCCACTTCTATGGGTCACATATGGCAATAATGTAGTTGGAATCGAGGCCTAAGCCTTGTGAACAATGATTTTAATAACACAGAGTGGGAGTGTCATGGATTTGATAACATATAGTGAGTGAGCGAAGATTTACATAGCACATAATGTGTGGGTAATCGTGGTAGCTAGTGCATAGTGGATGCACTCCTTCTAGGAGTTTATAGCTCTTTCCGACACCCCCCCCCATAGTTTGCCTTTCCCTGAGATCACTTTTGATACCATGTAAAATATTAAAACACAACATAAAATAAATATAATACACTTGATGAATAACATCATGCAAAAAATGCTATTATATAACATGTTATTTTTATTAGGGCAACTCATATGATGAATAACCTCTATATCACTATCAGAGTGTACTTGTGTGTGCCAGGCATGCCTCAATGTGTAAGACATGCTAATTCTTCCTCCAAAAAGCTATCAATAGAACAACGTATCAATTTATAAATTAGAGAACATGGTACCTAGAAAAACATAAGCAATATCACATACATCATCCTCATCAATAATATAGTTATATACAGTATATATGTACATAAAATACTGCCGTGTATATGTAAATATACTAAATATATATGTACATATATACTATAGTATATATGTACATATATACTTGAGTATTATACATATGCACTGTAGTATATATGGATGTCTTATAGATATAGAACAACATGTATAGATATAGATATAGAATAGTAGGTAAAGTATTATCTCATTTATACTTCACAAAGAAGGCACAAAACATCACTTTCAACATTAATAAGAAATGCGAATATTATTTAAATTTTCAAAGATATATCTAAAATCTCTTAGAGAAAACCTAGAAGAAAAGCCATGAGCCAGGCTTGACGAATTAAAATTTACACCCTGCTTTTCAACAACCAGAACTTTTTCATGGTCCCAAGGCCTATAAGGTGGTTGCTATACCCCGCCACTCCCCGCAGCACCAATGCTTTCATGCGACTTTCCTAGAACGCCTCTTCTTCTCTCCATGTGCTTGCACCAATGATTTTGATCACTTAGCTTCATTGTGTTAGTCGATCAACCCTATTGTTTCTACTGCCACATGGTTCTTCTCTTGGTTCGAAGAAGACACCGTCACTCCATTGTATGTGAAAATGTAACTGTAGAATAGTTCATTATCATAGTCATCCATGGCTGGAGACAATTCAATATGCACTCCATAAAAAGAATATGCACTCCATAAAAACAATACATATTCACAGATATATAAATACAGTAATTATAAACATGAACAAACACAAATCTGAGTTGATATTCATACAACTTCAACATATATTTAAAAGATGGCCAGTAGTTATGTTTAGAGAGAGAGAGATAGAGTACAAAAATAAAATATTTTAGAAATAATGAAGATAATAATAGCTCACCCTCCTTTTATTCCATTAGAGATCGGTAAAGATGGAATTCATCCAGAGGAAGGACCATGATAATGTCTGAAGGCTTTGAATCATAATTTATTCGTGTGTCTCACATTAGATGTCTTGCAAAGTTTCATGGTTAGGTTAATCAACAAAGCAACAAATAAAACTAGAAAAGAGAAAAATGATACCACCAAAATAGTCTCATCCTATTTAGCTACACATAGACAAAAATAAAAAATAGTTCATAAATAATTCTGATACAAATCATCCTCATAATTAGTTGGTGCATTTGTGCTAGCCTCTTCTTCATGGTTTCATAGCTGGATTTTGGAATATGATTTGTCACGTCAAAGATGCTAACTGTGACTCTATATAGGATATCTACTATTGCATTAAATTCTTAATTTCTTTAATCTCATCATTCATTTCTTTCATCTAATCATTCATTTCTTTCATTTTTTATTACCAAGCCACAATGCATTATATATATAGCTTTAAGTATTTCATAAAATTTCTGAGCTTTAGGATTTGGTGGTTCATCCATGTAATCCATATTAAAGTCAGCACCAGTAGCTTTCATGACCATTCTAAGGAATGTGTTTGATGCTTCTTCACCACATGCAAATGATTCACTACCCTCATTTCGGTCAATGTTCAGTGCCATTGTACTTTCCCCATGATAAATCCAAACAAAATAATTTACTACAAAGCCCTATTTAGGCAAATAGTATCTTATAGTGTTTAAATCATGAAAAATGATATTCTGGCACTTGTAGTTATTACATGGACACTTAATTTTTTCTCCATCCATCCATCTCGATTGACTACACACAAAGTTGATGAAAGTTTCAAGCCCACTCAAAAAATCTTGATGCAAAATTCCATTCATAAACTTTTTGTACATCCACTGACGATCTGAACTCATTTTGTCATATTTTATTTGCAAAGAAAAATGTTCAACCATTATTTTGAATTAAACATATAAATAATTCAAAATACACTAATAATTAAATAAAATTAATTACAGATGAATATTTAAAGATTGAGTATTTTGAATATTGAGGCAATGCATTTCTAGAATGTACATTAATAGATAAAGCATTTATTAGCACATTAAAGATTAATACATATCATGCTATTACTAGTTATATAAAAATGTATATAAAATATATGTTGTTAATTATAAATTTAAATATAGTTATATATAATGTTTTTATAGTTATACATATAGTTAAAGATAATTATTTATAGTTATATGTTTTTATACCTATAGTATATAATATTAAAAATAGAGTTATATATAGTTAAACATATAGTTATATAAAGATATATTCATACAAGTAGTTATAATTAGTTATACATAAATGTGTATAAAGTTATAAACAAATATATAGATTTACATATATGTGTGTATATATATATATATATATATATACACATAGTTACAAATATAGTTACATTTAATTATATAGAGTGCTACATAGTTATACAAATATTTATATATAGTTATATACATATAGTTAAACATAATGTTGTATGTTGTTATACATGATTTATAAATATAGTTACATGTGGTTATACATATAGTTATCCATATAGTAATACTTATATTTATACATATAGGTATATATATTTTTTGGTATAATTTTATATATTTATACATATAGTTATGTATAGGTATAGATATAGTAAAATACATTTTTATATACTAATATATAAAAAAATATATTAAATATATGTTGTTAATTATATATTTAAATATAATTATGTATAATGTTTTTATAGTTATACATATAGTCAAAGACAATTATTTATAGCTATATGTTCTTATACCTATAGTATATATAGTTAAAAATAGAGTTATATATAGTTAAACATATAGTTATATATATATATATTAATACAAATAGTTATAAGTAATTATACATAAATGTATAATAAGTTATAAACAAATATATAGATTTAATTATATGAATACGTAAATGTATACATAGTTATAAATATAGTTATATATAATTATATAGAGTGTTACATAGTTATATAAATATTTATATATAGTTATTCACATATAGTTATAAATGTGTATGTAGTTAAAGATATAGTTATATATATCATTTTTATAGTTATACACATAGTAAAATACAATTATATATAGTTATATATTATTATACATATAGTATATTTTGTTAGAAATATAGTTATATAAAATTATACATATAGTTATAAATTATTATATAGTTAAATAATAGTTATGTATAGTTATAAATATAGTTATAAATAATAATTTACATATTTATACACATTGTTATAAATACTTTTATATATAATGGTATATGATTATATATTTATACAAGTGTTTAGATATAATATTTGTGTTTAAAATTTTTTTATAAATGTTACATATAAATAATTATATTTATGAAACACTTTTATAAATATTATATAGTATATATATCAGATTTATTTAAACATTATATATATTATATATTTATATAAAAATTAATATGTTATATAAATGTTTACAAAAATGTGTAAATATTTTATATCTTATATAATTGTAATATAATGAATTATATAAATGGATAGTTTTATGTAAATGTTATATATATATATTTATAAACATTAATACATATGTATAAATATTTATATATAACTTAAAATTTATATATAAACATATCAATGTTTATATATAATTTAATACGTTTATATATATTAAAGTATAGACATTTATATATAATGTCATAAGATTATATAAATGTATAAAAGTTTAAATATAATGTAATCTATTTATAATATTTTTGGAGACAACAAAAATAGAACTTATAAACATTAAGTTTGTTTTTTCATAAGTTACAGAAGCAGCAAACATTAAGCATAATTGTTTTTCTTAAGTTACAGAAGTAGAAAACAATATGCAAACATTTAGTGTTTGAAATCCATTAAACCTTAAAAAATTAAATAGTAAAATAACAAAGTTTACACTAACCATTTATTGTTTAATCAATGGTGTAAGTCAAACTCATATAAGTGATATGAAAATAGAAGAAAATAGAAGAAAAATTGGGGGAAAATAAAAAAAATCAAATCCAAATATTTGTAAAAACTAAACTCCACCAGTGGTAATCAAATTGAAAGAGAGATATATATATATATATATATATAGCATTACTAAAGAGAAAAGCAATGATAATATTACATGGTAACAAGAAGAGGTAGATTTTGTAGGTTGCTCCCATAGTCCAGTTTTGCTTCTCATCTCTTCATCATTGAAAGATAGAAAAAATTTAAGTGCTTAATGCCTTAGCATTTTTTTTCACGGAAACTATAAATAAAAAATTGGATGTAAATATATAAAAAATAAAGAGACAAAAATATAAAAGTAAACTAAGATTATAAAAAATAAATAACTAAAAAAATGAAATTTATTTTTTTTAACCATAAATGATATTATTTTATTAAAAAATAAAATAATATTATATAATAATAAAGTATTTCTTATATATATATATATATATTATGGTTATAACTTTTTAAGAATTCAATTTATTTTTTATTAATGTAATATGAATTAATAATAAAGGGATAAAATTTGAATCTTTTAGTCATAATAAATTTGAATCTTTTAAGTGTTCATTTAATAACCACACTAAGATAATTATTTTTTATATCATCAATTTTTTTTTGATGTAATTAAAACATCTATGTATTAATATTTAAATATCAATTTATTTTCTTTTAAATTTAATAAAAAATTGATTTTTTTTATAATTCAAAATTGTTAAATCTATTAGTCAATATTTTATTATACATTCATATAATAATAAAAATATATTTTTTAAATAATATAAATATTTACTTATTTATTCCTTAATTCATATATTTTTATAATATTTTTAGTTAATCAAACAATTATTTAATTTTGCATTTTATTAGTTGTAATTTTTATTAATGTTTATTTATTAATTGAAATATTTTAAAAATTATTATAATTATATAATAAATTATATAACTTTTCTTAATACAAGTATTTAAAAATCATAATTATAAATATCAGAAAAATATTTAATATAAATTTTTAATTAATTTATAATCAAAAAATAAGTTTTTTTGTGTTATTTAATATAAATTTTTAATAGTATGTATATATTTATGAAATTTTTTTTTTATAATATCATATTTTTATAATTATATGTGTAAATTGTGTCTTTCATGGATCACTCACTATAGACTATGACATATCTTTACTATAAAAAATTATATAAAATATTAAAATAAATAATGCTTAAGAAAACTAAATCATTAAAGATCAGTGATGGAATTATCACAAGCCCATTAGCTAGGGAAAAATCCATAGCTAAATGTAGATTTTTTGAGAAAATAAATATTTAAGGAAAAATTGCTTCAAATTATATATAAAATCATTCAAAAATAAATTCAGATAATTATTTAGTGACAGATTTTGTTTCGTTATAATTAGCCATGGAAATTTTGTCGCTAAATCAAGTGCTAAAATTCCAGCTATTCTTTACGCAAATATCTACGATAATATTAGCGATTGAAAATTTTTAATCGAACATTTCGATAGCTAATCCATCTCTAATTCGTCATATTATTTAAATTTAATGTAAAATCAATCATCTCTTGTTATTCCCTAGCTAATCCTTCGCTAATTAGCTAGGAATTTTATGCCTAGCTAAATTTTCATAGCTAAATAGACATTTTCTTGTAGTTATAGATAGATAGATAGATAGACAGACAGACAGACAGATATATACACAAATAGATAGAGAGACAGATGATAGATAAATAGATTTAGAGATAGATTGTTATATAGATAGATAGAAAGAAAGATAGACAGACAGACAGATAGATAGATAGATAGACAGATAGATAAACAGATGGAAAAATATATAGATAGATAGATAAATAGATAGATATATAGACAAATAAATAGATAGATAAACATATACATAATAGATGGATAGATGAATGAATGAATTGACAAATTGATAGATAGAGATAAATATATATATATATATATATACACACACACACACACACACACACACACACACACATAGATAGAGAGATTTATAGACAGACAGGTAGAAAAATAGATAAATTAATAGACATTTAGATATTTAGACAAATAGGTAGATAGATAGATAGATTAAAAAATAGATAGCTAAATAGATTGAAAAATAGATAGAAAGATAGACAAATAGGTAGATAGGTAGATATATTGATTGAAAGATAGAAAGATAGACAGATAGTAAGATATACAGATAGATATATAGACATATAAAAAGATAGATAGATAGACAAATACATCGATAGATATATAAATGATAGACAGATAGATAGATATACTTTTATAGAGATAGGCAGAAAGATAGATAGATAGTTAGATACATAGATAGATAGATATATAGATAGACAGATAGATAGATAGACAAATAGAAAGAAAGATAGATAGATAGAAAGATAGACGCAAAGATAGATAGATAGATACACAATTAGGTATATAGACAGATACATATATAGACAGACAGATAGAAAGGTAGATAGATAGACATATAGACTAGATAGAAAGATATGTAGATAGGTAGATATGGAGATAGATAGATAGATAAATAGATAGACAAAAAGATAGATATACAGATAGAAAGATAGATCCATAGAAAAAAAGAAAGATAGATATATAGATAAATAGATAACAAATAGATAGATAGCAAGATAGAAAGATATATAGATATAGATAGATATATATATATATATATATATATATATATATATATATATATATATATATACAAGTAGATATTGATACAGATAGACATATATATAAATAGACATATTTATAGATAGATAGTTTGACAGGTAAATATTTGATAGATAGATAGAGAGATAGAAAGATAGATATACATATAGAGAAATAGAGTGATAGATAGATAAATAGTTAGACAAATAGACATATAGACAGATAGACATATAGATTGATATACAGATAAGTGGATATGAAGATAGGCAGAAAGGTGGAAAGAAATATAGAAAGAATAATAGAATGATAGATAAACTGTTAGATAGCTATATAGATAGATAGTTAGAGAGATATAGAGATAGACAGATAGACAAATAAATAGGTAGACAAATTGATAGATTGATAGATGATAGATAAACATATAGATAGATAGATAGATAGACAATTAGACTGATAGATAGAAAGACATATAGACAGATAGGCAGACAGAAAGATAGATATATAGATAGATAGTCGTATAGACTAAAAGATGTATAGACGGATAGACAAATAGATAGATAGATAGACAAATAGTGAGATTTACAGATATTCAGATAGATAGATAGACAAATAGACAGATAGGTAGATAGAAAGAAAGAAAGATAGATAGAATGATAAACATTTATATATTTAGAAAAATTGGTAGGTAGAAAATAGATAGATAGATAAATAAACAAATAGATAGATTCATAATTTGGCAGATAGGTAGAGAGACAAATTGACAGATAGATAGATAGACTAATAGAAGGATATATAGAGAGAAAGATAGACAACTAGATAGATATACAGATAGAAAGATATACAAATAGATAGATAGATAGATATATAGATAGATAGATAAATAGATATACATATTGAAATATAGGCAGAAAAATAGACAGACAGACATATAGATATATAGCGGGATAGTTAGACACATAGTTAGATAGAAAGATTGATAGATAAATAGAAAGAGATATAGACAATTAAGAATAAAGATAGATAGATAGATATATACATAGAGAGATAGACATATAGATGAGTAAACAAATAGACAAATTGCCAAATAGATAAATAGACTGGCAGATTAATAGATAGATAGATGAATAGTTTATAGACAGTCTAACAGATAGATACGCAGATATATAGATAGATATATTGATAGAAATATAGATAGATAAATTTATAGATTTCCTACAAGATAGATATATATATAGATAGATAAATAGATTGAGAGATAGATATATAGAATGAAAGATAGATAGGTAGGTAGGTAGATAGCCTGATAGATAGATAGTCAGATAGATAGATAGATAGAAAAATAGACATATATATTGATAGAGAGATAGATAGACAGATAGATAGGATGATAGACATTTAGTCATTTAGATACATAGACACATAGACAAACACATAGACATATATATAGATATACATATAGGTAGATAGGTAGAAAGATAAAGAGATAGATAGGCAGATAGACATATTGACAGATAAATAGATAGAAAGAAACAAAGATAGATTAATAGATAGATATATAAATAGATAGATAGACATACAGATAGATAGATAGATAGATAGTCAGCTAGATACATAGATAGACAAATAATTAGACAGATAGATAGATAGACAGATATACATTCTGATAGATAAACAAATATATAGATAGATAGATAGAAAAATATATAGATAAAAAGATATACAGATAGACAAATAGATAAATTGATATATTACATATAGATAAATAGACAGATAGAGAGGTCAAAAGGTAGACATGAAGATAGATAAATAGATATATAGATTGATAGATAGATAGACAGACAGATAGATAGATAGACAGATAGACAGATAGACAAAAAGATAGATAGATAGACAGATAGAAAGATAGATAGAAAAACATAGAAAGAGAAATAGATAGAAAGAAAGATAGAGATAAATAAATAGATAAATAGATAGATAATTAAATAGATAGATAGATAGATCGATATATAGACAGATAGATTGACTGATAGATAGATAGATAGACAGATAGATATAGAGATATAAAGATAGAAAGATAGATAGATAGATATTTGATTAGATCGACAGATTTACAAATAGATAAATATATTGATTGATAGAAAGATAGATAAAAAGATAGATAAATAAATAGATAGATTGATTGAATGATAAATAGCTAGATAGATAGATAAAAAGATTGATAGATAGATAGATAGATAGATCAATAAATACATAGATATACAAATAAACATATAAACAAATAGATAGATATACTTATAAATAGATAGACAGATAAACAAAAAGATAGATAGATAGATATATAGATAGATAAATAGAAAGATAGAAAGATAAAGAAAAAGATATATTGCCAAATATACATATGGATCGATAGACATATAGACAAATAGACAGATAGACAGATAGACAGATTGATTGATTGATAGTTAGATAGATAAAAAAATAAAAAAATAAATAAATAAATAAATAAATATATATATATATATATATATATATATATATAGAAAGATAGGCAGATATATAGATTAATAGATAGATAGATAGATCGATAAAAAGAAATTAATAAAGATAGATAAATAGATATATAGATAGATAAATAGATATAATTAAATAAAGATACATAGAAGATAGAAAGATAGTTAGATGAATATATATATATATATTGATAAATAGATAGATATATAGATAGTTAGATAGTAAGATAGTTAGATAGATAAATTGATAGATATATATATATATAGTTATATATATAACTAGAGAGATAAATCGATAGATAGATAAATAGGGAGATAGATAGATAGATATGCAGATAGATTGGTATATAGATAGATAGATATGGAGATAGATTGGCATATAGATAAATAGATAGATATACAGATAGATATATAGATAGATAGATAAATAGATAGGCAAAAAGATAAATAGATAAAAACATAGATAGATAGACAGACAGATAGATAGATACACGGATTAATAGATAGAAAAATAGACAGAAAGATAGATGGATGGATGGATAGATGGAAATAAAGGTAGATAGATAGAGAAAAAAATAAATCGATCAATAGAAATATAGATAGACAAATATATAGATAGATAGATAGACAAATAGATATATATATATAGATATACATATAAATAAATAGAAAGAAAGATAGATACCTATACATATAGATAATTAGACAGATAGATAATTAGAAAGATGGAAAGATTGACAAATAGATAGATAGATAGATAGAAAGTTAAATAGATATATAGATAGAATGACAAACAGATAGACATATAGATTTATAGATAGATAGACGAATAGATAAATAAATAAAAGAGACATATAAATAGATAGATAGGTAAATAGATAAATAGAGATATATATAGATAGATAGACAAATAGATAGATAGATAGATAGACAAATAGCCAAATAGAAAAATAGACAGATAAAATGATATAGATAGATAGATATATAGATAGACAGATATATAGATTACATATAGACAGATTGATAGATAGACATGTCAATAAGTAGACAGGTAGATAGATAGATAGATAGATAGACAGATAAATAATTAGATAGATAGTTAGAGAGACATATAGAAAGATAGATAGAAAGACATATAGAAAGATAGATATATTTATAGATAGATATATAGACAGATAGATAGATAAATAGATTAAAAATTAAATAGATAGAGAGATTGACAGATAGACATATAGACAGATATATAGATAGATACATTGAGAGATATAAAGAAAGAAATAAAGATAGACAGATAAATTGATTGATTGATAGTTATACAAATAGATAGATTGACAGATAGATAGATAAATAGATTGATAGATAGATAAATAGTTAGATATATGGATAGAAATATTTATAGATAGATAGACAGACAAATATACAGATAGATAGATAGACTTATAAATAGATATACATATAAACAAAAAGATAGATAGACAAATAGATAGATAGATAAGTTGACAGATAGATAAGTAGACAGATAGATAAATAAACAGATATATAGATAGATAGATAGACAGACAGATAGATATATAGATAGATAGATAGACAGATAGATATATAGATAGATAGATAGACAGATAGATAGATAAGCAGATAGAAAAATAGATAGATTGATAGATAGTTTGATAGGTAGAAAGATTGATAGATAGATATATAGATTGATAGAAAGATATATAGATAGATAAAAAGATAAAGAGATGGATAGATAGATAGATAGACAAATAGATAGTTACATACATAGATAAGTAGATTAGATAGATAGATATATAGATAGATAGACATATAGATAGTTGGATTAATAGATAGATAGATAGAATAATTAATAAATCAATAGATAGAAAGATATATAGACAAATATAAAGATAAATTGATAAAGAGACACATAGACATATAAATAGATAATTTTTAAATAGATAGATATAAAGAAAGTTACATAGATAGATATATAGTTAGATTGATAGGTAGTTATGCAGATAAACTTATAGATAGATAGATAGACATAGAGATAGTTAGATAGATATAAAGGAATATAGAAAGATAGATAGATAGACAAGCACAAATAGATTAATAGATAGATAGATAGATAGATAGATAGACAAACAAATAGACAAACATATAGATATAAGATATATAGATGGATAGATTGGAATATACATATATAGATAGAGAAATAAATAAATCGATAGATAGAAAGATAGATAGACAAATAATAAATAGATATATAGATAGACAGATGGACATATAGATAGATATACATATAAATAGATAGAAAGATAGAAAGATTCCAAGGCATATAGATAATTAGACAAATAATTAATTAGATAGATAAATAGATTGATAGATAGATAGAATGATTAATTGTTTGATTGATAGAGATATAGATAGATAGATAGATAGATAGAAAGTCAAAATAGATAGATATATAGAATGTTTGACAGATAGACAGAAAGATTTATAAATAAAAAGACATATAAATAAATATACAGACATACATATAGTTAGATAGATTGAAATGTAGATAGATAAATATTGAGATATATATATAGACAAATAGATAAATAGATATTCAGATAGAAAGATAGACAAATAGATAGATAAAATGATATAGAAATAGACATATAGATAGATAGATAAACACATAGACATATATATAGATTACTTATAGATAGATTGATAGATAGACACATCAACAAGTAGACAAGTCGACAATTAGATTGATAGATAGATATATAGATTAATAGATAAATAGCCAGAAAAATAGATAGATAGATATTTAAAGAGAGATAGAAAGTCAGATAGAAAAAAAAATATAAACACACACACAGACACAGACACACACACACACACACACACACACACATATATATATATATATATATATATATATATATAGTTAGATAGACAATAGATAGATATATAGATAAAAAAAATTGAATATTAAATATATAAATAGATTGACAGATAGACATATAGATAGATTGAGAAATATAAAGAAAGAAATATAAATAGATTTATAGAAAGATAGATTTACAGATAGATAAATAGATAGATTAACAGATAGATATATTGATTGATAGATATATAGGTAGATAGAAAGATAAAAAGTGAGTTATATGGATAGAAATATTTATAAATAGAAAAATAAATAGTTCGATAGATAGACTAATTTACTGATATACATATAATCAGATTGGTAGATAGACATATAAATAAATATACAGGTAAAGAAATAGATAGATAAACAAATAGACAGATATATAGATAGACATATATATAGACAGATAGATAGGGAGATATACAAATAGATAGAAAAATAGATTGAAAAATAGATAGAGAGATAGACAGATAGGTAGATAGATCAGACAGAAAAAAAAGAAAGAAAGATAGATATATAGATAGAACGATAGACAGATATATAGATAAAAAGATAGTTAAATCAATAAAAAGATAGAAATAAAGAAAGAAAGATAGATAGAAAATATATAAATAGATAGACAGATAGAAAGATAGATAGAAAGAAATATAGATAGATAGAAGATATATAGATATATAGATATATAGATGGATATAGAATTTGATAGAGAGATAGAGATATATATATATATAATGATATATAAATAGATTGATCAACATATAGACAGATAGAAAGATATATAGATATTCTAATAGACAAATAGATAGATTGATTGATAAAGAGATACTCAAAAAGAGATAGAGAGATAAATAAATAGTATGATAGATAGATAAATAGATACAATGATAGATAAATATACTAAAAGTTAGCCAAATAAATAGATAGATAGATAAAGAGATGGATATATAGATAGATAAACAAATTCACAGATAGACAAATAGATAGATACATATATTAAAAATATATAGATATACATATATATATATATACACACAGATAGACAGACAGATAGATATACAAATATATAGATAGACAAATAGATAGATAGATACACATATAGATAGACAGATTAATTGATTGATTGATTGACATATATATAGATAGATAGTAGATAAATAGACAGATATATAAGCAAATAGGTAAATAGATAGATAGATAGATAGACAATAATATAGAAAGACAAATAGATAGTTAGATAGATAGACAAATAGAAAATAGACAAATAAACAAATAGATAAATAGATAGATAGATAGATAGACCAATAGAAAGATAGAAAAATAGACAGATAGATAGACAGACAGATAAATAGATTAAAAGAATATTAATCATATAGATAGATTTATAGATAAACATATTGACATATAGACAGATAGAAAATTGGATCGATGGATATTTAGATAGATAGATAAACAAATATATAGAAAGACAAATAGATAAATAGATAGACAGACAGATTGATTGATTGATAGAATGATTAATAGATAGATAGATCGATAGATATATAAACTATTAGATAGATAAATAGATACACAAATAAATAGATATACATAGAGAGATAGATAGATAAAAAGAAATATAGATAGACAGATAGACACATAGATAGATTTATAGATAGATAGATTGATATATTGATGGATAGGCTGATGGAAATATAGGAAAATTATTAGATATGTAGATAGATAAACAGGTAGATAGAGAGCTAGATAATTAAATAGATATATAGATAGACAAGTAGACAAATTGATTGGAAGACATGTAAATGGGTAGACAATTAGATTGGTCAGCAGGTAGACACATTGATAGATAGATAGATAAATAGATACACAAATAGATAGATATACATATAGATAGAAACACATATTGATAAATAGATAGATATACAACTACACTAATAGAAAGATAGACAAATAGACATATATACAGACAGACAGATCATTATATAGATAGATAGATAGAAAGATAGAAAGATAGAAAGATAGATAGATAGATAGATAGACTTGTAGATAGTTAGATATATAGATAGATAGATATAAAGATAGAAAGATAGAAAGAAAGATAGATAGATATATAGACAGATATACATATAGACAAATAAACAAATATATATATAAATAGATAGATACACAGATAGACATTCAAATTGATAGATAGATAGATTGATAGATCAACAGATATACTGATAGCCAGATAGACAAGTAGATAGATAGAAAAATAGACATATAGACAAGTAGACAGAAAGATAGATAGAAAGATGGATAGATATAAAGATAGATATATAGACATATTAACAGATGAACAGATAGACATATAGTTTGATAGATAGATAGATAACCAGATTTGTACATAGACAGACAGACAGATAGACACGTAGAAAGATATACAGATAGAAAGAAAGACAGACAGATAGATATATAGATAGACAGATAGAAAGATAGATCGATAGAAATACAGAAATATAGAAATATAGAAATATAGAAATATAGACAAATAGATAGATAGATATATAGAGATATAGATAAAAAGATAGATAGACATTTTAAAAGATTAATTAATAGAAAGATAGATAAATTGATAGATAGATAAATAGATAAATAGATAAATTATTGAATAGATAAAAAGATAGATAGTTAGATGGATAGATATATAGAATGATATATAGAGTGATAGTTCGATAGATGGATATATTATTAGAATAATAAATATAGTGATAGATAGATGGATAGATGTATGGATAGATTTAAAGATAGATGGATAGATAAATAGATAGATATATAGATTGATAAATTGATAGATTGATTGATATATAGATAGATAGATACATTATTATATATATATATATATATATATATATATATATATATATAAATAGATATGTAAGTAGATCGATAGATAAATAGATAGAGAGATAGATACACACACACACACACACACACAAACACACACATGTGTGTGTGTGTGTGTGTGTGTGTGTGTGTGTATGTTGAGTAAGATAGTCAGATAAATAGATAGATAGATAGATATATAGATAGATAGATGGATTGATAGATTGATAGATAGAATGACAAATATATAGATTAATAAATAGATATATAGATAAGTATATAGATTGATAAATAGATAGTAGATAGATAGAAAGATAGAAATATTGAAAATAGATAGATAGATAGATATATATATATATATATATAGATAAAAAGATAGAGAGATAGATATATAGTTAGATATATAGATATACAGACATATAGATATATAGATAGATATATAGTTAGATAGACAGAAAGATTGAAAGATGGATAGATAGACTGATAGATAGATATATAAATAGATAGATAGATCAATTGATAGATAGAAAATAAAATTAAAAATAAATAAATAAATAAATATATATATATATATATATATATATATATATATATATATATATATATATATATATATAGAAAAATAGCCAGATAGTAAGCTAGACAAATTGAAAGAAAGTCAATTAGATAGATAGATAGATAGACATATAAAAAATTGGAAATTAGAAATATAGATAGATAGATAGATAGTTAAAGAGATAGACTGATAGACAGATAGATAGAAAAATAGATAGATAGATAGATAGAGAGATAAATATATTGATTAATAGATTCGTAGATAGATTTATAGATAGATAGGTAGTAGATATATAGATAGTTATAAAGATTCAAAGATAGATATATAGATAGTTATATAGATAGAAAGGTAGATTGATATAGAGATAAATAAATAGATAAATAGATAAATAGATAGATAGATAGATATTAAAAAATATATTTAGATAACTAGATAGACAAACATATTGATAGATAGATAGAGAGGTAGATAGGTTGATAGGAAGATAAATAGATAGGTAGAAAGATAGATAAATAGAAAGGTAGATAGATAGATAGATAGATAGAAAGGTAGATAGATAGATAGATAGATAGAAAGGTAGATAGATAGATAGATAAATAGATAGATAGATAGATAGATAGAAGATTGATAGATAGATGAATAGATAGACTGATAGATTGATAGATAAATAGATAAATAGATAAATAGATAAATAGATAAATAGATAAATAGATAAATAGATAGATATATAGAGAGATAGATATATAGATAGATAGAAAGATAAATAAAAAAAGATAAAGAAAGAAATATATATATATATATATATAAATAGATAAAGATATATATATATATATATATATAGATATATAGGTAGATATTTAGTCAGATATACAGATAGATAAATATAAAGATAGACAGGTAGATAGATACACATATAGATAGACAGACAAATTGATAGATACATAGATAGATAGAAAGACAAATAGATTAATAGTCATAAACACAAAAAGATAGATAGTTAAACAAATAAATAGGTAGAGACAAAGACAATAGTAAAATAAACAAATAGACAAGTATACATATAAATAGAAGGATATATAGAGTAACACACAAACTGATAGATAGACAGATAGATATATAGATAGATAGATAAACAAATATACACATATATAGATAGATAGATAGAGAGTTATTTCAATAGAAAGAGAGATAGAATGATTGAATGAAAGATAGATTAACAAATATAAATATAGTTAGATATATAGCTTGTTAGATAGATATATAATTTGATTGATTGATTGATCGATAGATTATTAGAGAGATATTTAGATTGATAGATAGATAAACATATTGGTTGATTGATCTATATGTAGATAGACAATTAGATAAATAAATATATAGATAGGTAGATAAATAGACAAATATATAGATAGAAAGACATACAGATAGATAGATAAATAGATAACTCTATATTAAGGTAGATTGATTTATTGATAGATAGATATATATATATATATATATATATATTTAGAATGATAGAAATATACATAGATAAATAGATAGATAGATAGATAGATAGATAGAAAGTTGATAAATATAATGATAAATTGATAGATAATTATATAGATTACTCGATTGATAATTAGATAGATAGATAGTTAGATTGATTGATTGATTGATTGATAAATAGATAGATAAATACATAAGCAAATATATAGATGGATAGATAGAAAGATAAATAGATAGGCAGATAGATATATAGATAGATATATAATTTTATAAATAAAAAGATAATCAGATAGATAATTAAATAGATAGATCGATATTTAGATAGATATATAAATAAATAGAGAGATATATAGATATATATAATGATAGATAATTAGATAGATATACATATTGAAAGATAGACTGATAAACATATAGATAGACCGATACATAGATAGATACATAAATATCTATAGATAAATAATAAGATATATAGACATCTTGATAGATAGATATATAAATAGTTAGACATATAGACAGATAGATAGAAAAATAGATTGATAGAAAGATAGATAGATAGTTAATTTTATAGATAGATAGATTGGTAGATAGATAGATACACACACACATACACACACACACACACACACACACACACACACACACACACACACACACACACACACACACACACACATATATATATATATATATATATATATATATATATTATTATATTTATTTATTTATATTCATTGATAGATAAACAAATTCAAAGATATATAATTAGATAGATAAATAAAGAGAGAGAGATATAGATAGATAGATAATTAGACAGTCAGATATAGCGATAGATAGATTGATATTTAGATAGATATATTGATAGTTAGATAGATAGATAGATAGATTGATTGATTGATATATAGATATAAAATTAGATAGAGAGATAAATAATTAGATATATAGATAGATATATAGATATATAGAAAACTAGATTGATAGATATATAGACATATTGACAGATTGATAGGAAGAATGATTTATTGATAGATAGATAAATAGATAGATATACAAAAAGATAGATAGATCGATAGATTGATATATAGATAAATTGATAAATAGATAGATAGATATATGCATTGATAAATAAATAGATAGATAGACAGAAAGATGCACAGATAGATAGATATATAGATAGATAATTATATAGACAGATAGACAGACATATAGATATATTGATATATAAATATATAGACATCTAGCTAGAAATTCATTGAGATAGATAGACAAATAGACATATTGATAGATAGATAGATAGTTTGGTATATAGGTAGATAGGTAGATAAGTAGATATGTAGAAAGATAGTTATGAAGATAGATAAATATATAGATAGTTAGATTGATAAATAGTTAAATAGATAGATAGATACATAGAAAGATAGAAAAATAGTAAGATAGATAGATAGACATATAGATGGATAGATAAATATATAAATACATAGATAATTAGTAAAATAGATTAATTGAAAGATAGTTAGAAATATATATATATATATATATATGTAAATAAATAGATATATAGATAGTAGATAGATAAATATATAGAAATATAGATGGATAGACATATATATAGTTAGATAGAACATAGATAGATAGATATATATATATATATAGATACATGACTAGATAGACACACATATAGACAAATAGACACATAAAGAAATAGATAGATATGTAGATGGGTAGATAGGTAGATAGATATATAGGTAGAAAGATACATAGATAGTTAGATATATAGATTGGTAAATAAATAGATAGATAGACAAATAAATAGATAGATAGACAAATAAATTGATACATACATAGATAGATAGGTTGATAGATACTTAGAAATATAAATAGATGGATGGATAGATAGACTAATAGATATATATATATATAAATAGATTGAAGGATAGATAAATAGAAAGATAGATAGGTAGATAGATAGATAGACGGATTGATGGATGGATGGATAATTAGATATATATATTAACCTATATATAGATAGAAACATATATTGATAGATACTAAATAGATATATAGAGAAATAGATTAAAAAATGAATTGATATATAGATATATAGATAGATAAATATATACATAGGCAGATATATATATATATATATATATAGATAAATAAATAGATTAGATTAATATAGATATATTGAAATATAGATAGCCAAATAGACAGATAGATATATAGATGGTATGATAGATAAATAGATAGATATAAATATGTATTGATAAATATATAGATAGATAGATGAAAAGATGCATAGATAGATAGATATATAGATAGATAATTACATAAACATATAGACAAATAGATAAATATATATATTTATAGACATCTACAAAAAAGTCAATATAGATAGAAAGACATATAGACATATAATATATAGATAGATAAGTCAATAGGTAGATAGGTAGATAGGTAGATAGGAATAAAGATAGTTATGAACATAGATATATATATATATATATATATATATATATATATATATATATATATATATATATAGGTAAATAGATAGATAGCTAGATAGATATATAGATAGAAAGGTAGATGAATTAGAAGATAGATAGATAGATAAATAGATAGACATATAGATGGATAGATAAATAAATAGACTGATAGATAAATAGATTAATAGATACATAGATAATTAGTTAGATAAATTAATTGATATTTATTTAGAAAATAGATATATAAATAGATAGATATATAGATAGATAGATCGATAGGAATATAAATAGTAGATAGATCAATATATAGATATATAATAAATATAGATGGATATACAGAAATATAGTTAGATCGATAGATAAATAGAAATAAAGAAAGAAAGAAAGTTAGTTAGTTAGCTAGATAGAACATTGATAGATATATATATATGTGTGTGTGTGTGTGTGTGTGTGTGTGTGTAGATAGATGATTAGATAGACACACATATAGATCGATACACACACTGATTTATAGATAGACAGATATGTAGATAGATAGATAGATTTATAGGTAGAAAGATACAATGATAGTTTGATAGATAGATAGGTAAATTGATAGATAGATAGATAGATAAATTATAGATAGATACATAGATAGATTGGTATATAGATAAGTAGATTGATAGATAGATGTATAGATAGATAGATAGACTAATAGATAGATAGATAAATAGATTGAATGATAGATAAATAGAAAGAAATAAAGATAGATAAAAAAATAGACAGATAGATGGATGAATAATTAGATATATAGATAGAAACATATATAGATAGATACTAAATAGATATATTGAAAAATAGATATAAAAATAAATTGGTAGGTAGATATGTATATTGATAAAAATATACATAGACAAATATATATATATAAAATTAGATAGATATATCGATATATTGATATATTGATTTATAGATAGCCAGACAGACAGATAGATAGATAGATAGATTGAGACAAATAAATAGATAGTAAGATGGATAAATAGATAGATACTTAGATAGATAGATAAGAAATTAGAGAGATAAATAGATTGATTGATAGACAGGTAGAATTAAAGATAGATAAAAATAGATAGATAGATAGATAGATAGATAGACAACTAGATAGACAAATATATAGACAGATAGATTGATTGATTGATAGGTAGATAGATAGACATTTAGATAGATATATATATATATATATATATATATAATATAGATTGATAAATATATAGATAGAAAGATTAAAATATAGATAGATAAATAGATAGATTGATAGACAGATACATAGATACACAGATAGATAATTATATAATTAGATATATAGATAGAAAGATAATTAGATAGATAGATAAATAGATTGATTGATTGATCAATAGATAATTAGATAGAGAGGCAAACAAATAGATAAATAGATAGTCAAAGAGATAATTATATAGACAGATAGATAGATAGATAGGCAAATAGTCAAATAGATAATTTTATATATAGACAGATAAATAATTAGATAGATTGATAGATAATTAGATATAGAGATATATATTTAGATAGATAGATAGATAAATAGAAACATAGATAGTTAGATAGATAGATAGATATATAGATAGATAGACAACTAGATAGACATATATTTATAGGTAGATAGATAGAAACATAGTTTGATAGAAATACAGATACATAGATATATAGATAGATAGTTAGTTATATAAATAGATTGATAGATAAATAGATATATATATATATATATATATATATATAGATATACAAAATGATAGATAGATAGATACATACATAGATAGATAGATATCCAGATAAACAAGTAGATAAATAAATAGATAGATAGAAAGATTGATAGATAAATAGATAGATAGATAGATATATACATAAATAAATATATTGATACAAAGACAAACATATATATATAGATAGATAAACAAATTGATAGACAGACATACAAATAGTTAGATATACAAATAGAGAGGTAGATTGATAGATATTAAATAGATAGATAAACAGATAGATAGACAAAATAGACAGATTGATAGATACAAAGATAGATATATAGATAGATAGATAATAGATTATTTAATATATTGATAGATAGATCTATATTTACAAAAATATATAGGTAGACAGATAAATATACAGATTGATAGACAAATGGATAGATAGACACATAGATTTAAAGGAAAAAAGATATATAGTTAGAGTTATATTGAGATAGATAGATACATAGATAGATAGATAGATCGATAGATAGATAGACTGAGAGACAAATAGAGAGATAAATAGATAAACAGATAGATAGATTGATAGATAGACTAATATATTGTTAGAAAGATATATAGTTAGACAGCTAGACAAATAGAAAATAAACTAATAGAAACATGTATAGATAGATAGAAAGATAGATAGTTATACTGAAAGACAGACAGATAGATAGATAGATAGATAGACAGTTATATTATGAGACAAATAGATTTATAAATAGATAGTAAGATAGATAGATAGACAAATAGAATATAGACACATCGTCTAATAGACAGATGCACAAATAATGAGATATATGCATAGATATATAGGTAGATAGATAGACAGATATATAGATAGATAGATAGATAGTCATATAGATAGATAAATAGATTGATTGAAAGAAAGAAAGATTGATAGATAGATATTTAAATAGTTAGATAGATAGAATGATTGAAATATAGATATATAGATAGATAGATAGACAAATTGATAGATAGATAGATATAGAGATAGATAGATATACATGTTGATAGATAGATAGGTCCATAATTATATAGATAGATTGATAGCTAGATACATAATTAGATATATATATATATATATATATATACAACTAGATATAAAGACATTTAGAGAGATAAACACATAGACAGATAAATAAATAGACAAATAGATATATATATATATATATATATATATATATATATATCTATCTAATTATGTATCTAGTTATCAATCAATCAATCTAATTATGGACCTATCTATCTGTCTATTTTTATATTTATCTATCTCTATATATATCTATCTATCTATTTGATTATATATATACATATATATATATATATGTATGTATATATATAGATATATAGAGAAATAGATATAAATACATATAGAGTGATAGACACATAGACAGATATATAGATATACAAATAGATATATAAATATATTGATATATATATATATATAAAATTAGATAGAAAGATTTATAGCTAGATAAACTCACAAATTGACATATAGATAGTTAGATAGATAGATATAAAGATAGATTGAAAGATAAACAGACAGGCACATTGATAGATAGATAGATTCAAAGATAGACAAGTATATAGATACATAGATTGATTGATTGATAAATTGTTAGACAGATAGATAGAAAGATAATCATATATATTGATACTTATATAGATATATAGTTAGATAGATAGATAGATAGAGAGCTAGATATAAATATAATATATATATATATATATATATATATATATATATATATATAAAATTTGATATGTAGTTAGATAAGTAGATAAACATATAGATAATTAGATAAATAGATTGATTAATAAATAGATAGATAAAAAGATAAAAAGAAAGAAAGAATGATAGATTAATAGATTGATTGATAAATAAATACATAGAAAGTTAGATAGATATATAGATATATAGTCAACTTGATAGACAACCATATAGATAGATAGATAGAAAGATTAACTGTCAAATATATAGATAGATCGATATATAGATAGATAATTAGATAGATAGGAACTTTAACTATTTAAATCATCCCTAGCTAATTAACCATGGATTAGCTAAGGAATAGCAAGAGTTCTTTGATTTTACATTGAGATACAAATTTCCAAGGGATTAGAGATCGAAATTTTCGATTGAAAAATGTCTTTAGCTAATATTATCATAAATTTTCATGCAAAAAATGGCTGGCATTTTTGAATGAAATTAGAGATGGATTTTCCCTAGCTAATTAGTTTAAAACAAAATCACTTGGTAAATTATATTTTGAAATTTTTTTTACTATTAATTTAATTGCATGCGATTATTTCTTAAATGATAATATTTACATAATATATGCATTTAGCTAGTGATTTTTCCCTAGCTATTTGGGATAGAGATAATTTTTGTCACTAATTTTTTAATGATTTAAATTTTTTTTATATTTTTTGTTTTTATATATTAAGTAATTTTGTATATTAAAAGTATATCTTGGTCTATGTATGAGCAATCCTTGAAAGATACAATTTCCTCATATAATTATAAAAATATGATATTTTAAAGAATAATTTCAAAAAATATAAATATGCATAATACATTATATTAATAAAGACTAAAATAATTATTTTTATGATTATAAAATTTTAAAAAAATTATACAAATTATTTTTTTGAAATATTGAATTTTGATATTTAAATTTTTGTATTAATAAAACATTAAATAATTAATTATTTAATTATAATCATTTTTAAAGATATTTTTATTAATAAATGAACATCATAAAAATTACTACTAATAAAAATTTAAAATAATTAATTCTATGATTAAATAAAAAATTTATATAAATTTCTAAATTAACGAATAAACAAGTAAATATTTATATTATTTAAAGTAAAAATATATATTTTTATAATTATAGGAATCTTTTAAAAAAATATTTATAAAAAGATTTGAAATTTTTTAATTATAAAAAAATTTTAAAATTTTCAAAAAATTTAAAAGAAAATAAATTGATATTTAAAGATAAATACATATATGTTTTAATTACTTCAAAATTTTTTTGATGATTTAAAAAATAAATATCTTAATGTGGTTATTAAAAGAATACTAAGTATTCTTTTAGGAATTCAAAAGAGTTATTTAAAATATTACTAATGAAATTTTTTGTCCTAAAAATACTTAAAATTATTTTTAGCCCTATAAATACTTTTGAAAAGTAATATCAAACTAACCCTAAGTTTATTTGAATTCAAGTTTTATTTTTTGTCCCTACTAAAATTTATAAGAATTAATCAATTGAGTAAGATCTTTACAATTACCTTATAATATTCAATGTTTATTATAATAATAAATATAACTTTTTTAATTGATCTTCTCACTTTAAGTAATTTTTGGAATTTTATAAATTATAAATTATATCAAATAATATGAAATTTTATGCCTTTATAATTATTTCATATTATATTGATAATAATTTATTTGATTTCTTAAAAAATGTATAACCATAATATATATATATATGTGTGTGTGTGTGTGTGTGTGTGTGTGTGTGTGTGTGTGTGTGTGTGTGTGTCTGTATGAAATACTTTATTATAATATAATATTATTTTATTTATTTATGAAATAATATCATTTATGTTTAAATAAAAATATATTTCATTTTTTTATTTAAATTATTTATTTTTTATAATTTTAGTTTACTTTTATATATTTGTCTTTTTTTTCTATATATTTACATATATATTTTTATTTATAGTTTCCGTGATAAAAAAACACTAAGTCATTCGAGCACTTAAAACATTTTTTCTATTTTTCGAAGAGGAAGAGAGGAGAAGTGAAACGGGATTACGGAAGCAACTAACAAATTCTACCACTTCTTGTTACTATGTAAGATTATCATTGCACTTCACCTTCAGAATATTATATACATTTCTCTGTCTCTCTCAATTTGATTACCACTGGTAGAGTTTGATTTATACATAATATGTTGTTTTAATTTTTTTTTTAATTTTCCTTCAATTTTTATTCTTCTTTCTTCTATTTTCACATCATTTATATGATTTTGACTCTCCCCCATTAATGAAACAAAGTGTAAACTTTGTTCTTTTACTATTTAATTTTTTAGGGATTTATGGATTTCAAATACTAAATGTATGCATATTGTTTTCTGCTTCTGTTACTTAATAAAAAAAATTATGCTTAATGTTTTTTGCTTCTGTAACTTAAGAAAAAACAAACTCAATGTTTATGGATTCTATTTTGATTGTCTCAAAAAATATTATAAACAGATAACATTATATATAAACTTGTATACATTTATATAATCATATGATATTATATATAAATGTTTATACTTTAATATATATAAACGTATTATATTATATATAAACATTGATATGTTTATATAAATATATAATGTTATATATACATATTTATAGATATGTATAAATATTTATACAACATTTACATACAACTATCAATTTATATATTTTTTATATAACATTTATATAACATATAAAATATTATACATATTTGTAAACATTTATATAACATATAAATTTTTATATAAAATATATAATATTTATAATGTTTATATAAATGTGATATATATGCTATATAATATTTATAAAAGTGTTACTTATATAAATTTATATATATGTAACATTTATAAAAATATTTTAACCACAAGATTATATCTAAACTTGTATATTTATATAATCATATTCCATTATATATAAAAGTTTATACTTTAATATAAATGTGCAACTAAGATAATAGTGAAATGCAATATGATTCTTGTGTGCATACAAAAGAGATTATCTCTATAATGTATATATCATATGAAGAAATGATATATCATAGAGGGATATTTTTATGTATATATACAAGTTGATAATCATTGTTATAGTAATATACAAGTTCAAATTTGGTTATTTTTGTCTTTTTTTTATTAATGCATTTATTTGTCATCTTATTTTAATGAATTATATTTTTAAGTAATTAAATTTTAATTTTATTTTTTTGAATAATGTTAAATTATAATTTTTTTATGGTCAGATATTTTATTAGTTGTTTGAATATTATTGATATGTCACTTATTCTTTATTTACTTGGTTATTTATTTTTTTTAAATTGAGATGATTTATTATATATTTATATAATTTATCAATACTTATATGAAATAATATGTTTTTTTAATAAATAAGTAATATGAAAATTTAATTACCTATAAATAGTTTTCATGGTTATTAGTAATATTAGTTTCTTTTCTATTGTTATAACCATAAATTTTTTTTATTTCTGAAATTTATTTTATTATTTTATAAATAATAATATAAAAATTCCCTTACGAATTTCTTTAAATATTAACCATAAATATATTTATTTATGAAATAATTAAATTTATGGTTTATTATAAAATAATTTTGTTTCTAATTTTTTTCGTATGTGACCCATCTCTCCCCCCGTATTGTCGTCTCTATGTATCAAACAAAGAACATTTCTTTCTCTCTCTCTCTCTCTCTCTGTGTTTTATTTTAAAATTAGTTAAAATTTATTGAAATTTAGTAATGAGTTTTGCAAATTTAAAATTGGCAGTGATCTAAATAGTGCTTTTTTGTTGAGTTCTTGTGTGCTAACAATAAATCAGAAGTGTGAAGTTTTTTTCTTTTAATGATCATTTTTTTAATGTTTAATCGATTTCAAATCAACAAAAAGTGTGCTAGCTCTTAAATTCAAAGAATAATAGTAAAAGAGGACGAAGAAAATACTAATAAAAGGAGAAGAAGAGTAAGGTACTGTAATTTTTTAAAATTCAAAGAAGAGCAAGATACCATACATTCTCTAAGCATACTAGCCGTGCATGGTGCCTTATTTTGTGTATACATTTATAATAAGTTATTTTTCCATCATTATATAATGTTCACATGAGTAATATGATAGATAATTGCATTAGTAAGAGAGTAACCATTCATTTTTTTTAAAAAAATGTGCATATAGTATATATATATCCAAAGTAGTAGATGTGTGATGCGGGTGAAGTTGTTTATTTAGTGTGGTCTATGTTTACTTTACCTCCACATTTTTTTTCTTTACAATGAAACATGTGAACTAATATACTTTTTTACAAAAATAAATTTCCAATTTTTTTGTCACAAATACACAAAATTAAAAATGTTAAAAAAAATATTGTACAACTAAATAAAAACAAAAAAAATCAAACAAGATGAAACACATCTTTTAATAATGATTTTCAACAATTTGACTATGATCTAATTTTGATTCTAATATTATTACTAAGAATCAATATATCAAAGTAATGTTTTTTAATTAAAATAGTTTAATGGATCATAAATTCCAATATGAAAAATATCTTTAATATTAGTGTGATATTTTAGATTTAATGTTATTCTAGTAGTATATTTTTTGATAAATTCAATATTTAGCAATAAAAAATTAATGATAAACGAAAATCAAAAATTATCATTAATGCATTTTATAATACTTTTGATATATGATACTCTTAATATAGCATATGTTTTCCTTTTATTTTTTTTTCTTTTCAGCTATTTTAGATTTAGCTTATGTTAATAAATTTTTTTGTGTAGATGAGTATACTTTTGATATATGATACACACACACACACACATGTATGTATAGTTTTTTGTTTGTATTTATGTGTATCATTTTATTTTGTCTCTTTATATATTTGCAATCTTTTGTTTTGGTGTAAAATTATAATATGAGTATATTAAAAGATTTTTTAAGTTATTTGCAATTATAGCTATGTAATTGTTTGATGAAATTAATTAATCCATTTTAGAAGCTTTTAAAAAAGTGATGTGGCCATTTGGTTGATTTACCCATTAACTATTTGGGCATTGTGAAAAATAGCTCTCTCGGGCTACTCTAGCCCAAATTTAGCCTTTTTTTAAATATCTAATCAGGAAAAATATATAAGTGATGGTCATATCTATAATTTTTGCTAAATTAATAAGTTCTCATCCTTCATATTGATTAAGTATTAATTGATGTGTATGTAAGTTTTATTTACCAAACTATCTTTTAATTGTAGTTTTACACAAATTATGTTAATGTTAATGTCTGTAATAGTTTATATCTTAATCAATCCATATTTGTAATGCTAGAAATCTGTAATTATAACTTGGTTCACATCTATATTTTCTAGTTGAATACTTTGTATGATATGTTTTATAGTCCAAATATGTTTTTGTTCATGTTTTATTTTTTCATTAATTAATTTTACAAAAGTTATTGGAATGGATCTTCATTCCATTAATTTTTTATTTCCTATTTATTTTAATATTCAAAGATTGAGTTGAATTAAAATAGAAATTTTGGTCTTTGATCTTCATTGAGAAATGAGAAGCTTACTCCTTTAAACATTCAATTTCTTTCTTTTTTTGCTTCCCTTTCTTGTTCTTTCACGTGGTTTGCTCCCTTTATCTAGCAATAGCATGATATCTTTTAATCTTTACCGTGCTAAAATTGTCTATGTTTCTTCATGTATATTATTCAAATGCATTTCCTAGATATTCATGATTAATTATATTTGCATATTCATCTATAAGTTATTTTATCTAATTATTAGTATAATTTGAAGTCATTGTAAGTTTTATTTAGAATTATGATTGAGCATTATTCTTTGCAAATATAATAAGGAAAAATGAGTTCAGATCATTAGTGAATGTACAAATGGTTTAAGCATGGAATTTTGAATAAAGATTTTTTGAGTGGGTTAGAAACTTTCATCAACTTTGCATGTCGTCAATCAAGATAGATGGATGGATGGAGATAAAATTAAGTGTCCATGTAATAACTACAAGTGTCAGAATATGACTTTTCATGATGTAAACACTATTAGATATCATGTGGCAAAATATGGTTTTGTACCAAATTATTTTGATTAGATTTATCATGAGGAAGAACAAAGGCTCTGAACATTGACAAAAATGAGGCTACTGAATCATATGTATGTAATGAAGAAACATCAAAAACATATCATAGAATGGTCATGGAAGCTGCTGGTGATGACTTCAATATGGATTACATGGATGAACCACCTAATCCTGAAGCTCAAAAATTTTAGGATATGCTTAAAGCTGCAGATAATGAGTTGTGGCCTAGTTGTAAAATACATTTGTAATTGTTACTTGTGTGGATGGACTTACAAGCTTGAAGTCAGAAAATCATATGTCTAAGAAATTATTTAATCAGGTGACAGAGCTGATTAATGAGATTGTTCTGGATAATAATTTGGTCACTAACAACTTTTACAGAACTAAGAAGTTACTACAAGGTATCGGTCTACCAGTGGAAAAGATTAATTGTTGTTTAAATGGATGTATGTTATATTGGGGTGGTGATAGTGATTTAATTCAATGTAAGTTTTGTGATAATCCTCGATTTAAGAAGGCACCTCTCGTTTTTTAGGTATGTGACAAAAGATGAAAGTTTCTTTTAAAAAAATATATTACTTTTCTTTAATTCCTTGATTATAAAGACTATTTGCATCAAATGCTACAGCACATGATATGAGGTGGCATTCTGAGCATGAGTTTGAAGAAAGAGTGATGCGTCGTCCATCAGATTCACTTTCTTAGAAGCATTTTAATCTTATATATCTAGATTTTGCATTTGAAAGTTAATATGTGAGATTGGGTCTCTACACTGATGGTTTTCAGCCATTTGGCATATCTAGACAATAGTATTCAACATGACCAATGAAAGTGACACCTTATAATTTTCCTTCATAGTTGTGTATGAAGGAGCAATATATGTATATGTCAATATTGGTTCCAGGGAAAAAAAATCTAAAAGACATGTTGGATGTTTTCTTATAGCCTCTTATAGTATTTTTTGGGACTTTCCCTATTGGAAGTCCAATTTAATTTATCATAACTTGGATATATTGCATATCGAGAAAATGTATTTGACAATATTTTCAAATACTATCCTTAATGTATACAGAAAAACAAAAGATACTTTAAAATAAAGACAAGAGTTGAATGATTACTATCGGCATCCTGAATTGTAATAGAATGAGACTATAAGAAAATACTGTAAAGCTTGTTAAACACTTGATAAGAAGGCAAGAAAGACATTGTGTGAATGAGTTAAGAATTTGAAATTTTCTGATGGATATGTGTCAAATATGTGTAGATGTGTGGATATGAAGAATCTTATGTTATTTGGAATAAAAAGTCACTACTGTCATGTATTTATGTAGAGATTAATACCAATTTCTTTGTGTGAAATACTTCCCCTAAGTGTTTGGAAGGTCCTTACATAACTTAGTTTGTTCTTCAAACATCTAATTGCAACCACAATCAAAATAGATGACATGGTGAGACTAGAGAATTACATTCCTTTCATTCTTTGTAAGCTTGAATGAATATTCCCACTAAGCTTGTATGACTCAATGGAGCATTTACCAGTCCATTTGGCATATGAAGCAAGGATAGTCGGCCTAGTGCAATATAGGTGGATGTATCCTTTTGAAAGGTAAATAAATATTAGTAGCTATGTTTTATTATTTCAAGCATAAATTAGAATTGTTATTTGATTAAATTGAAACCTAACATAATGGTTGTAGGTATCTTCGTAAGTTGAAATTGAATATTAGAAATAAGACAAAAGTTGAAGGTTCAATTTGTAATGTATATTTAGTAGAACAAGCATCATATTTTTGTTCTTATTATTTTGAGAATCGTGTCAATACAAAGAATAGAAATGTGCATCGGAATGATGAAGAGTACAATGCAAGATATCTATTTACAAGCACCCTAGAAGAGCATTTGGAAAATCAAAGATATGATGTATGATATAATGAAGAGTACAATGCAACCCAGAGCTATGTTTTACTTAATTGTAAAGAGGGTGCACCATTTATTGAGTATACATAGCCAAAATGGTCGAAGGTTTAATCATTATTTAATTATGTCCCGAATAAGAATAATTAAAATTTGATATCCATTATTTCCACTCTATTTTTATTTGTGTAGTGTTTATGTTGAGCAGTTAAAACATAGGCAACCAACTATTTATAGCCATGAGGTCGATTCTATGCTAGAAATAAAATTTGCGAATTGGTTCAAGAACTATGTGAGAATTCTTAAGCTTTAATTTTTTTATTTTTTTATTTATTAGTATCTTTTAGTATTTAACTTAATTTTTGAATTATGCAATAGACAAATGAACCTTCAAATGGAGATTCGAACATATTCATACAGAATCTAAGTAATGGCTCATTTAGATATGTGACAACCTATCCTAAGTATTTTATCAATAAATATAAATTTCACACAATAGGACATGGTTCTTCTAAATAAACTATGAATAGTGATGTATTCATTAAAGGCTAAAGTTATAGTGCAGATGAGATTGATTACTATAGTCAACTCACAGAAATTATTGAGTTGGAGTATCCTAGACTCGAAAATAATAGGATTGTATTTTTAAGATGCGAGTGGTTTAATCCTACATGAAATTTGGGTACAGAGATTCATTTGGATTATAAGCTAGTGGATGTTAACCATAAATGCAAATTTAATCAATATGAGCCATGCATTATGGAAGTTAAAGCCACTCAAGTATATTTTTACACATATCCGAGTTTATCTCATGATAAGAGTGACTGGTTGGCCATTTGCAAAATTAAAGCTCAATCATATTTTGAAGTACCAACATCTCAACAAAGAAGCACAAACTTAGCTATTGAACTAGTATTTCAAGAAGATGACATAAATAATAGTGAGCCTGTGCATGTAGATGAAGATCCATAAATCTTATGTGTCTCAAATGGTGGCCTAATAGAAATTGAAGTTGATTATTTTCTATCTAAATATGAGTTGGAACTTTCATCAGAATCAGATGAAATGTCAGAAGATCCATTAGCGGATGATAGTGATACCGATAATTAAATTGTTATAATTGTATTAGAATATTATAGTTTCAAACATTTTCTAAAGTTTGTTGAAAATCCATTGATGATGTTCATTATATCTTTATTATTTGTTCTATGTTTTTATTTTTTGTACAGTAGTTGGTGCCTAAAGGACGTGGATGTGGTGTATGTGGACATGAATGTGGATGCAGAAATAGATGAAATTCATCTAGTATTTTATATCCTATTATATAGTCAGTACCATCTCATACCCACCATATCCAGACTTCAACATCACCATCACCATCATTGACACCTTTACCATTACCTTTATCAGATATAAGACCACCACCCATTATCCCTCTTGCACACACTTTTGATCCATCACCATTTTCTACACCACATTTTACACTAATAGTTCTCCCATTTATAGTACCATCGACATCATCAAATATTGTGCCTTCCTCTACATGTAGTGCTATGTTAGTAATAGAGATTGTGGATGAGATGTATAAGAAATATATAAATATTACTTGAATTAAAAATTATGATGTTCTTATTAGTGGTTTTATTTTTAAATATAGTTATGATTTGCTTATTTTCAATGTTATTTTTTTTTTATTTTTATAGTTTCATTTTATCTCATAAGAGTTCAGCTATAATTACAATGTCTTTCAAGAAAATGGTTGATTCTAAAGCATTCTAATGGAAGAAAGTTTTTGAAACAACAAGTGAGTCTAACTTTAATGTATTTTAGGTAAAAAACAAATAAACAAAAGCATCGAAAATTAATTATTTAGTTAGTTAAGGTTATTATTCAAGCATTAAATAATTATGTCCTTGTTATTAATATAGTTATTTTATGAATTTTCTATATATAGAATCAATACACATTTGACCAAAAATTTGATGCATAGATAAAGTAATTAGGGGAGAGCAAAGCTGCTGAATGGTACTGAGATTTTGTCCATAAATTTAAGATTCTAAAAGATAGGCCAAATTTTATACCCGAGGATGAGTGGCATGAGTGGCTTAATTATTGGGAGGAGCCAGATTTGAAGAAAAAAATCAAAGATAGCTAGGAAAAACCAATGGATTAAGGTAGGCGGTCTAGGTATAGGAATGTCTTACCACACAAGAGGGTCAAAGTCGAGCATTGAGCACGCTCAAGATTTGGTACAATTTATAAGTTTAAAACATTTATATATTTAGTAGTTGGCCTAATAGTCCAAACAAATAAAATCTGTGCATGTTTTAATTATTTTAGCTAAAATTTTCTAATATATGTTAATATTTTACTTAATAAATATGCATACTTTAGGTTAGAGAATTGAGTTGAGTTCCCGATTTTTATGATTTTATTAAGAAGATGCATGTGAAGAAAGTAGATGGGCAGTTTGTTGACAACAGATGATTACTGTAAGAACCTGTTATATTAATAAACTTTTATATTACTACATTAAATTTTAAAGGTTGCGTGGAATGAAAAATATTAGATTTATTTTATGTATATCTCGAATCGTATTTTTTCTATCTAATCACAGGAACTCGTGAAGGAACGAGTGATAGCTGCTTCTTAATGAATTGAGGGTTCTATAAATCTTCAACCAATTGACTATGATCCTCTTTATTTGGAGACTATAGGAGGTCATAAGAAGTAGCAAGTGTATGATATCGGCTCGAAGGGAGTGGCATTTTGTTGTAGTAGTCATGCTTCTTATTCCTCTGTCATAGCAATGGTGGATGAGGTAGTTGAATAGCAAGTATTAAAAACAAATGAATGTTTTGAAGTTATGAAGATAGAAATGAAAGAGAATGATGAGCAGATTACTTAATTTAAGAAAAACATGTAGGAAATGAAAGAAGAGAAAGATGTTCAGATTACTCATTAGAAGGAAGAAATGCAAGAAAAGAAAGAACTGAATAATGAGATGAAAGGAAGTAATATTTTTAAGCAACAGTAGATGTCCTATATTGAGTCACAGTTAGCAGCCTTGACACAATAGATAGCATTCCGAGTTCTAGTAGCAAAACCACGCAAGAAAGGCTAGCACAAATGCACCAGCTAATTATGAGGATGATTTTGTTTAATTGATGATGAAACTATGTTATGTTTTTATTTTAACTATGAAACTTTTGTATTAGAATTATTTTTGAACTATTTTTCATTTTTGTTTATTTTAAAGAATAAGGAATCAAAAAAATGGGATGAAGAAGATGAGACAGGTAAACGTTTTTTAGGGTTAAATATGTCATGGTGAAGTCATTTTGTTTGCTGCCTAAATAAATATTTTTGCTTCACAACTTCAAATGATGAATCAAAGTTGAGAGAGAAACAAGAGAAGAAGAAAACTTCCGGCTGGCTTCATGTTCCTCTTACATATGCTCTAATAAATTATTTTGGTATAAGTTAATATGCATTATCTCATTCTAATGTTGTAAAGAAGATGTGAGACAATATAAAAGGAAATAATCTACAAGTATGCCAACATCCAACATCTTCACCTCCCCCCAATGAGAATCCATGGTGCTATTCTTTAATTTTAATTAATCATTAAATGTTATTGTTTTTAAAAATAATCCATGAGATAGGAAAAGAATAATATTAGATGATAAGTTGAAAGAGCTAAATTAATGCAAGTCTTTCATTGTATTTGCAGTCTCAAAGCTTTTATCTCCACACTTCATTAAGAAGGAATAGTTAGCAACTTGCGGGCACATGATTTCTACCTATGTGTAGCAAAATAAGAGGAGATTTTTTTGGTTGCATCGTTGTTCTTGATTCTAGTTTTGTTCTTTGTTGGTTGACTAACCTAATCAATGATTCTTTCAGTAAAAAAAGTCTGTTGTCTCAGACATTGATCAGTTGGATGTAGAATTATGTTGATCATGGATATTATTTAGTCGAATCAGTCTCACTCCTAGTGGCTCTCAAAGTGCGCTATCCACAGTGGATAACAATCATGAGGGGCAATCAAAAAAGTCGGAAGATCACTAAATATTATGAATTTTATGACGAATACCAACGGACATATGGCAATGCTAACGTCTCGAAGTTTTTCACCATTCTATTTGATTATTTTCCCTTGACTTCCTTGGTTGAGTCAGAAATCAGACTCGCTTGTGCTTTTCCTCCACCTCAACTCTCGCCATCCTACTTCTGCAGCACATCTCTCACCAGTTTAACCAAATGAACAATCTATAGCTTATTGCTCGATCTCACCAGCTTGTAATGGATGCCTACAATTGGGGCCTTGAACAAAAAGTTTTTTATTTTGATTTTGTTTTTGATTTTGATTTTGTTTTTTATTTTGATTTTGATTTTGTTTTTGATTTTGTTTTTGTTTATTGAAATGTTTCTCTTGCGCCATGATAATTTTTGTGGTTGTGTTGATGCTATTTGAGCCTTAAATATTATGCAGTTTGAGCCTTAAGATTGAGGTAGTTTGAGCCTACAGCAAGAAGAGGAGAACATGATGAAACCAGAAGAATGCCAGAAAACTTTATTTATTGCGAGCCAACACAAATTGGTGTAGCCCACCTCTTGGTTGTTGTGCTTGTTGCTGATGTCTGTTTGTTTATTAAGGTGGCCATTTTGATGATGGTGCTGGTTGCTCAACTATAACTACAAGGCTTAATGAAGGATAGGCAAAGCTCCCGTCTTTTTCTACCATTTTGCTCCAATTATTTGCTCAGCTAATTCTTATTTGATTTTACTTCTTTGTATTCTTGTTAATAAACAAGTTGATTTATAGTATGTGTATCATTTTATGTATCTATTCAATTTATAACATCATCTCATTTTTCTAGGTTTGAGTTGTTGGATATGGTGAAGAAATATTCATCTTCGTTAGGAAAACATGGGACATACAAGTGTGGTGTCTTGGAATAATAAAAAGATTTAGCTAATGGGGTTGGAGTCGGATGCTTGGAAGCTCTAGCGAGTGTCTTTATCCTTAATACTGAAGGGAAGAACATGGTGTTGGAATCAGACCTGGTAACCCATCTCTGGGAAAAACTGCATGATTCGATTTCTCATTGAATGCTAGTTCACATTTTTGTATTTGTTTCTAAATACTTCTTATAGCTACACTATATTATTTAATTAGTTTTTTGGGTTGTTAATTCTTTTATTAGTTTTCTCTCTTGTTTAATTTTTCATAACTATTTCATATATGCAGTAGCAGCCCCTGAAAAGAATGAAAAGGTATTGGTATAGTTCTTGAAATTGGAAGATAAACTTATAATAGATGCTTGAGCTGCTAGATCTGGTCATCCAGCGCATCTAGAAATTAAATAATTTTTTCCCTAACAAGTGTTTTCTTTTGTTTTGTGTTTAGAGTGTGCCTTTCATTAGTTTATAATATTGTTGCTTTGATTCTTGATTTTAGTGTTGATAATACTGTTGTTGAGGAAGCTCAAAATAATTTTTCTGAGGAGTACTAGATGTAATACAACAATAGATATCCTATATGGAATTAGAGTTAGCGGTCCTTACAAGATAGATAGGACACAGAATTCTAGCAAAGAAACCACATAGAAGAGCCTAGTAAAAAGCATCAACTAATGATGAGGATGATGATTATTTTTTAAATGATTATATACCAATGTTATGTTTTTTAAACTATGTAATGATTGTATCAAAATAATTTCTTTAATATAAAAAAATTAAAATATAAAAAATCGATTATAGTATATGTTTTTATTCGATTTAATATAAAAATATTGAAATATGTAATCAAATTTTTGAAAAGAAAATTGTCAAAATAGCTTTGGAATGAAAATAGCAAGGGAACTTTTCCTCACTAATTTAACTAAGAAATTATCTATTTATATTCAGTTGATAAATATTCACTACTATTCTTATTTATGATAAAAATTAGCAAAGGAAAAAAAATAATTTGCTAGTGAGTTCCCGTAGTTAAAAATTTTAAAGGGAATTATTTTTCCTCATTAATATTTTGAGATTAGCACTTTAAGTTGGAATAATTTCAGTCATTATTTCATCATTATCCTAATTTAGCGATGGAAAGAACTAATAGAGATAGGAATTTTTTCCCAGCAACCTGGGCTTTTTATTGTAGTCAGATAGATAGATAGATAAATAAATATAAAGAAAAATAAATAAAGAAATAAATAATAATAAATAATATATATATATATATATAGATATATATATATATATATATATATATATATATATATTGATTATTAGATAGTTAGATACATAGATAAATAGAGAGATAGAGAGACAATAATAAATAGATATATAGATAGATAAATAGATAGATAAAAAGATTGATAAATAAATTATAGATAGATAGATAGGTATATATATATATATACACATACATAGATACATATAGATAGACAGGAAAACATATAGACATATAGATAGATAGATAGATAAATAAATGAATAGATAAATAGATCAAATAGATACATAGAATTATAAATAGACATATAAATACACAGATAGATATACGAATATATATATATATATATATATATATAATATATATATAATATATATCATAGAAAGATAGATAGATAGATAATAGACTGTCAATTAAATAGATAGATAAATATTTAGATAGATAGATAGATAGATACACACATAGATATAAAGACAAATAGATAGACAAATAGATAGATATACAAATAGATAGATAGATAGATAAATAGAAAGATAAACAAATAAATAAATTGTTAGAGAGATAGAAAAAAAGATAGATAGATAGACAGATAGAAAGATAGATAGATATAAAATTAGATAGATAGATAGTTAGACAAAAAAACAAATAGACACATAGAGAGATAGATAGTTATATAGATAAATAGATAGACAGATATACAATTATACTAATAGACACATAGTTAGATAGAGAGATAGATAAATAAATACAGACATAAAGATAAATAGATAGATGCACAAATAGATGGATAGGTAGGTAGGTAGGTAGATAGATAGATAGATATATATATATATATATATATATATATATATATATATATATATATATATATAGACAGATATTTAGTCATATAGACATATAGATATTTAAATAGATTGAAAGAAAGAAAGATAGAAATATAAATACATAGATATATAGACAGATAAATATAGATAGATAAATAGATAGAAAGACAAAAAGATAGATAAATATATATAAATAGATTGATAGACAGATAGACAGGTCCATAATTAGATAGATATATAGATCCATAATGAGATATAGATAGATAGACACATAGATAGATTGACAGATAGAAACATTGATAGATTCATTACAAGAAAATGTATATTTAGCTAGGAAAATTTAGATAGGGATCAATCCCATGCTAAATTGTGAGGAATTAGCTAGGGAATAGCAAGGGATTTACGCCCCCCACCGAAATAAAAATTTGCTATGAATTTAGCGACAGAAAATTATCGTAAATTTCACTCAAGAAAAATTGGGAATTTAGCGATTGATTTAGCAACAGATTAACGATGGAAAATTTTGTAGATTCCACGCAATAAAAGCAGGAAATTTAGCGACGGATTAAGGATGAAAAATTTTCGTAAGTTCCACTTTAAAAAAGCGGAGAATTTAGCAACGGATTTACGACAGAAAATTTTCATAAGTTCCGTTCAAGAAAACCTGGGAATTTAGTGATGGATTTAGAGACGGAATATCCCTAGCTAATAAAATCCTAAACTTTAGCGATGAATTTAGCGACGAGATTTTTCTAACCATCAAAATCTAGAATTTAGTGATGGATTTAGCGACGGAATATCCCTAGCTATTAAAATCCAGAATTTAGTGACGGAGTTAGCGAAAGATTTTTCCTAGCTAATTACATCTAGAATTTAGCGACGAATTTTTTCTAGCTAATTAAATCTAAAATTTAGCGATGGATTTAGAGACGGGTTTTCCCTAACTAATAAAATCTAGAATATAGCAACAGATTTAGCAATGGAATTTCCCTAGCTAATAAAATCCAGAATTTAGCGACTGATTTTGCAACTGATTTTCCATCGCTAATAAAATCAAGAATTTAGTGACAGATTCAGTGAATGGAATTTCCCTAGCTATAAAAATCCAGAATTTTGTGACTGATTTAGCGACGGAATTTTTCTAACTATTAAAATCTAGAATTTAGTGATGAAGTTAGTGATGAAACTCTCCTAGCTAATTACATCATGAATTTAACAATGAATTTTCCTAGCTAATAAAATCCAGGATTTAGCGACTGATTTAGCGACCGAATTTTCCTAGAAAATAAAATTTTTTAAAAATATACAAATTATTATTTGAATTAATTAATAAAGATATTTAAATATTTGTATTAATACATACACTAGATAATTAATTCTATAATTATAAATATTTTTAAAAATATTTGAAATAATATATGAACATACACAAACATTTGTATTAATAAAAATCTAAAATCATTATTTGTATGATTTTACAAAAAAATGTACAAAAAATCTGAATTAACAAATAAACAAGTAAATATTTATATTATAAAAACTTAAAAAAAATTTAATGATTATAATACATTTTTTAAAAAATTATTACTAAAAGATTTGGAATCTTAGAATTATAAAAAATCATAGTTTTCATTAAATTTAAAATAAAATAAATTGATATTTACGAATAAATAAATTAAAATTTAAATAACATCCAAAAACTTTTGACAAGTTATCAAATAAATTTCTCCTAAGTGCTTGTTAAAAGAATACTTCAGGTATTTTTTTGGGGTATAAAATAGTTTTTCAAAATATTACTAATGATATTTTTTTATCTTTAATACATTTAAATTTAATTTTAACCCTTTTAACACTTTTGAAAATAACTACCAAATGACCCTAAGTTGATTTTAATTCAAGTTTTATTTTTGTCTCAACTAAAATTTCTAAGAATTAAAGAATTGAATAAATAATTATAGTATAATAAAAAAAATAAAAAATAATATTTAATTTAAAATAAAATATGTATTCTTAGAATAATAAATAAATAAATAAATAAATATTAATATTTTAAAATTAATACAAGTTAAACATGATTCCGACATTGTTTGTGAAGTGAGAAAACATGTTAAACAAGTTAAAAAAATATTGATTAACTTTCATGTGAGAAAATGAAAGGAAGCAAAACCCCAACGATGAAGAGAGCGATGGTTCTTCATGTTCTAGTTCTACTCTATCTTTTCTATCTTGCAATGTAGAAAAATTCTAGTGAGAGTTGATTTTAATTGCCTATGATGTAAGAGTTGTCTTGGAATCTTGTTTTTGCATTTCTTTTCATAATGCTTCCCTGATTCAAGTGCTATTTCATGTAAGCGTTAGACATAATTAGATTTCTCTCTCTCACTAACAAGAATGTTATAGGTGAAGGCGACGATGCCAAGCTCGAGATCCATGTTTGCTTCCTTGCTTGCTTATTTTGTTCATGGAAATTGATTTTCAATGGATGTGCATTGAATACGGGTGTGAGTGTAGATTAAAATGAATAAAGAGAGGAGGATTATTTATATTCATGATCATGGCTATGGCATGATGAAAAAGAATTTGATCAAGAACTTAGGGATGAATGCCAATCAAGAACTTAGGTAAGAATGCCAATCAGGAACATCAGGTATTCATTGAAAATTTCTCAAAGTATGTAAATTTTTTATGGATGTTAATAAAGGATAATGGCTGGTAGCATTTGTGGAGAAAATGCAGACTAGTGGAGATCTAAATCTAATTGTCTAATTTGGAGTTGGATTTTACTCTATGTATATTTCTGTAGATTATGTGGAAGTTGTTAGGGAACATAATGAAGACAAGCAGTAAGACATCTGAGGCCATGCATTCATACAACAAAATTCTTTTGAAAATTGCTCTTCACTATTTCATGGTGGTGTTTCATTCATGTATGAGAATCCAAGGCAGATGGAGAATTTTCAATCTCTAAGGACACATGGAATGAACAACTTGGAAGGGGAACTAAAATTAGATTGCATCTGAAAGATGAAGCTAGGGAACATGTTGATGAGAGCTAGTTGATGGTTCGTGCGTATCATGTTTGCTAGTTTCTAATTATCCATTTTGAGTATTAACTGTCAACTTTTTGGATTTAAGATTTAGTGAAAAAGAATTTTAAATTCATCAACTTTCCAATTAATTTATGGGCAAGCAAAGATGTTGGGGTAGAGGTTCCTGGAGAAGATGACGAGTCAAATGAAGAAGATGATGATGCAGGCATCCAGTTGATAAAAAAGCTTTTATGTTCATTCGACCATTTTTAATGATCAAGCATGATTTTGTTCTTCCATTACAAAAAGCATTTCTAAGAAGGAATATGAGATGGTTAAGCTGGAAGATGATTAGGTGAAGATCATGAAGAGGAAGAGGGGAAAGGGAAATCAAAGACAAAAACAATCAAGGAAACCACATACGGGTGGTAGCTTCTAAATGATGTGAAGGTGATTTGGCTTAGGATTCCAAGAGGAGGTGACAAAGGAAGAAAATACTATCAATCATGGTAAAAGGTAAACCCCAAGTTTGTATACAACATTTATTGTTCTTCGCCTCATTCAATTTTTTTTCCAACAAGATTTAAGCGACGAGAAGCCTACGGCATGGAGTCACTTCGCTGCAGAAAGTGACGTAGAGTTCAAGGCTCTTCTTTATGTTTCTCCAAAAGCTCCTCATGATCTGTATGAATGTTTTTATAATACCAACAAGGCCAATTTGAAAGCTATATGTGAGATGGGTATTTATTTCTGATGAGTTTGATGAACTGCTGCCTAAATATCTAATTTTCTTGAAGGTAAGCTTTTTGCAGAGGACTCTTCTCTGTTTAAAATCAGTGTGGGCATACAATTCGCATGAATTTGTGTGCAGGGGCTTGTTGATTCAAATATGCTACCGCTCAATGTTTCTTGAGAGATGCAGCAACAACATGGCATCCTGAAAATGATCATGAAGAAGCTAATCAGAAAGGTGGTTGACATGATAAACAAACTCACTGTGGAGGATCTCTTTGAGAGTGCTGATGATGACGAAAACCAAACTGTTATTGCTAAATTGAAGAAATTCAATCTCTTCCATCTTCAATCTCCATTTTTTTCTACTGTGAACCTACTATGTTGGATTTCACTGAATGCCAGGTATAGCTGTTGACTCATCAACTGGTAATGCAACTAGGAGGAGGCAATATGCAAGGTTTCAAAAAGAATTTGGAAAGTAAATTAAAATTGGCGTAATGAAGGATGCTACAAACAATAATCATATGGCAAAGCTTCTGCGATTCGAAGGGTTGGTTAGTATAATATTAATAATATATCAAATATTGGTGTTATTATAAGCATGTTCGTAAGAATCATTAAAAATAATTGTTTAGATGTGATTTTTCATAATATATATATGTCATATAATCAATTTAATAATGAAGATTGGCTTAACTAGTTTTCTCTTTATTTTAATATATTAAAAATTTAATAATATATATTAAAATATTTAGAAGATTATGAGAGTTTTATATTCTATGTAAGTAAAGTGTCCTAAAAGTTCTAAGAGGATGTTAGGTATTATTGAAATTATAAATTTTTTTTGTTGGATTCAAGTATTGCTTACTAATTTGTGATATATGAATACATTAATAATAAAATTAATAAAATAATAATTAATAATTTAGATTGAGTTATATATTATATTTACTAATTTGTGATATATAGAAATTTTATTTTTAAAATTTTTTATGATACAATGAACCTGTACTTACTATATTTACTCTTACTAAATATATTATATTTAGGTATATATGCAATATTAATTCTTTTTAATAAATATAGTGAACACTCAATTTTGTCATAACAATTAAGATCGAAAGTATATATTTAAAATATTAATTTTTGATTTATTATCTTTATTACTTGGCATCTTCTATGAATACTAATGTAAAGAAGAAAGATATAAAAAATATTATTAAATACATATTCATCTGCATTAATTAATTATAAAAATCTGCATAGAATTTATAAATATTTAAATAACTTTTTTAAATATTATAAAGATAAGTATAAAATAATTATTGTGAACTTTCAAGTATGAAGATTAATATCATATTTATAGATAGTTTTTTGATTCTGTTATTTGATCGCAAATGTTGAGGATGTACATTGAAATAAGTAAATTATTGAAATACATAAATATTATGTATTATTACATTTTATTTAAAAGTGATATGAAAAATTAATATGTTGAGCTTGACATTCTTCTTATGAGCGATTGATTTATTATCCTTTCTCGTATCTAGTATAATATCATAATTTATTTTTGTTATGATTATGAATATGATTTGAGATAGAAGAATAGTTGTTAAATCGAGATTTGAATTAAAAATTGGAATGATTGATTAGTAAATCATGAATTGAATCAAATTGTAAATTAAATTGTTGTGATTTTTTTACGTAAATTAATTTATAGTTCTTATCATCGGTAATTTTTTTTGTTATTTTAGTTTTTTATTTTAGGATTTTTTTGGTATTTTATTATTTTTTTACGTTATATTTATAATATTAAAGGTTTGAGTTATTTTTTTTCTTGTTAATTAATTCATGATAATAAATATTAAATTGATTCGTGATTCAGCCATTTAGTTATTAATTAATGCATTCTTTTTATTCTTTTAAGGAGCTGGATTGTTTACCCTCTTAATCATGAATTAAATCGTGAATCATACGATTTTGATAAAAGTGGATAGAATTATAACATTATTATCAAATATTTTTAAAATTGTCATGTTTAAAAGATTGATAATATTTATGATTGAATTTTAATGATAAAATAAAAGAGCTACAAGTGGATGATAGAATATACAAATATAATGATCCTAACTAGATGGACTAACCTTATTTTAGCATACATTTCTTTAGATTTTTCTTTTTTCAGATTTATATTTTTAGTTGTGTTTTTTATTAATATTATCTTGTAATGATACGTTTTAGCAAGCATGCGGCCTACATTATTTGCGGTAGGTAGTTGAGGTTGCTCTCTGATCCTGCTTATTGTCTAGTGATAGGGCTAGGGTCAGTTGTAATTTGTTGCCCATGACAGCAAATCCATGCTAGACTGGGTTAGCTATAGGCTGGGCCATGTACTAGATTCTCCCTTGCTTGGTCATGTTGATTTTACTTGACATGAATCTAATCTGAATGGCTTAGTCAGTCCATTGAGCTTTAATTGCCTACTTTCTTTGGTAATGTGTTGTGGTTGACAGGGAGCAATGTGTTAACCAAGCTTAAAAAATTTGGGCCATGTTGGTCCATTATTATCCAGCTGACGATTCTACCTCAAAGTTTAATATTTTGATAGTATCACTCTTAAAAGTTGGAAATTTAATGTCTGATGAGTCTCTAACTATAGATATATTGTCTTTGGATGAAGATATTTGTCAAGTCACCAAGACATAGTTTTCAACAAATATATGAATCATACAGATTTAGTAGATTATCAATAATATTAGGAGTATTCTCATCTAATCATGTCTAACACATATAATTTTAAAATTTTCATGATATCCAGTGTGTTAATCAATTGTCATGTTTAAAAATAAGGTATATTTTATTGTCAACTTCAAAAATAAGGCAGATGTTATTGTGATTGTGAATTAAAGCCATTTTCTCAACAAGTATTAATACTTGCAACTTTAAAAATGTGTTCCAGTCATTAGTATGTTTCTCCTAGGAGGTGGTGGATGAGATACATGATTATATGCTATAGATTTAGTTTTGGAAATCATGTCTTAATGCGTGCCTATGAAAGACACTTTCAAGCATGCCAATGTGCTATTTTTCGAAACTATTGTTGACCCATGCATGTCCAACAATGGGATGACTTGGTTCATGGTGTGCCATGTGATCTAGCTTGTGTGACACAAATGGGTGCAACAGTTGACATGACATGACTCTCAAAACTTGCTTGTGCATGTTGAATTTGGGGTGGGTCATGCTTTGTGTTGGACAAAAATTCTGATTTGAGTTGGCGTATTAAACTAACATATTAGTATTAAAAATAGATCATGGTTTGATTGGGTCGGAATGGTCCAAGTCAAGGCTAGCAGTTAGCTTGTGCTGGCTCGCATTGACTTCACCTTGGCCAGCTAGGGTTTGGGTCGTGTCTAGTTAGGGATCACTTCTGCCTAATACTTGGATTGTGCCGGGGTTTGTCGTCTCATTCCATCTTATACATCTATTCAAGAAAATTTATTGATGTCCTATTGATTGTGTCAAAAGAAAATATGAGTGAGGACTATCAAAATTCATAACATAAAAAAGCTTGTGTACTAGTAGATTTAAAGATAGTGAACTATCATATTTTATAAAAAAAATTGAGGATGTAAGGCAAGTAAAATATAAATTAAATAAAAGGAAGGATCATACATAGAAATATATTTGTATTCTTTATCAATGATGATTTGATTTTGTGTATTTTTTGTAATAAAACTACAAATATAGAAATATCATGATAAATATCTTTTGTGATAATTAAAAAATGTCATGACATTTAAAATGTAAAAGAATAAATGTTTGTATGAGTGGTTTTTTAAAAAAATTAAAAATAAAAAAAATACTTTATGAAATAGATATTATACATGAAATTTTCATTGAATCTTAGGAAAATTAATTTGCTATTAAAAATTATAATAAGATGAGTGTTACATGCATATCTAGTGAAATTAGTAATTAATGAAGAACATAATAATAATAATAATAATAATAATAAAAGTAATAATTATTTTTTACTTCAAATCTAAAATGATTTCTTTAAAATTGATCAAATTCAATTATATTGAATAATGATTCAAATTTTGCAAAACATCATATATATATTAATTAATAGATGAATATATTATTATTATTTATTTTAATTTGATTATTTATCCAAGTTTTCATGAGAAAAAAATATTATTCTAAAAAAATAGTATTTATTAAAAAATTGATGTACAATTATTTGATTGAGTTAGAAATAAATATTTAATTGTGTTGGATGAATGAATATCATAAAAAATATAAAATGATAATTATTTTTGTGTGATGCATCTAAAATAAATATTTTATTATTTATGCACTTAACTGATATTTTATTCCTACAAATACAAAATTTTTATATAGATTTAAAAACAAATATAACAATGAAACAATAAAATATGTTTTAGGGTATTTTAGATTATTATTAAGCTATATAATGATGCAAATGAAATTAGTGTTTTTTGAATTTTTTTTAATGTTAATATTATCTAGAAAATTTCCAAATTAATTATGAGCATTTTATATCATCGCAAATAAAAAATATTGGAATTGAAATTGTAAAATTTGTGTTAGGCTTTTGTATTATATTATGTTGATTTGGTGCTAAAGAATGTTGTAAATGTCTTTAATATGAAAAATACATTAACAAAAGTAATTTTCTTATAGCTATAAGTGTAAATTTGATTACACCTAGTTAACATTATTAGATGATTTACTAAACAATTGGAATTGTTCAGAATCTTGAGAATATAATATACAATTATTTTTTAATGTTGATAGTTGACTCAATTTGTGATTAAAAAAATTTTTAAAATATATTTACTTATTTGATTAGGTAGTTAATTTATTAGTAAGATAATAATATTAAAAAAAATAAGGAAAATTATGTAAAAGGGTTGTAATATGAAAATAATAAAGAATCAATGCTCAAAATAAAAATATCTATATTTTGGTGCTTTTAAAAATATAGATGAATATATAATTTTTTTTCTCATGTTGCCTAAGCTTGTGATTATAAAATAATTTTAAAAATATATTTAACTATTTGATTAGGTAAATATATTTTAATATTTAACAAAAGTCAAAAATAGTTTTTTTTGATTATACTATTTTTGAAAACAAAAGCATTTACAATATATATGTTAACATGTGTAAATGTATATCATGTATACATGTATAAATGTATTAATATGTATATGTTAAATATGTATATATTGTATATATGTTTGTATGTATAAACATATTATATATATATATATATATATATATATATATATATGTGTAATATGTTTGTTTTTTTTATTCTTTGATTTTTTGATTTTTACATGATGTAGATGAGTAAGAGTATATTTGGGCTTTTATTTTTGAAATATAAAAAGGGTAGATAGCATTTCTTAATTATTTTCAAATTATATTTTTTTTGGATAATTTTTTCAAAAAAATGTCCAACACTAAAGATATATTTTTATTCTAGAACACACTTGACTACTACTCAAAATATTCACTATTTTTTGCTTCACTTTATTGATTGTTTACGTATAAAATTGAGCTTTTATGAAATGCATCCACAAGTTAATGAATAATAATACAAAGATATTTGTGAAGAGTACAATATAAATGACTAGAACTCAAAAGGTTGATACAAATCATTAATATGAGGTGAGATTATAATTAATACATCTTTAAGTATGGTTGAATTTATCTTGAACTAATGATTATTTTATTAAAAATAAGAGTCATGTATAGCTTACTGGTGATTTTTATAGATGTGTAATGAAAATGATGAATAATTTTAGAAAAGAAGAAAAAAATGATAAAATTAATTAATATATGACTTCTCAAGGATTACTTGTAAGTGAGTTTGTTATTTGAACCTCGAAAACCATAATTTATTTATATACTATATTTTTAAAGATATTTTATTTGATTCTCTTTGTTCTTGAAATATTAATACATATGATATAAATGAATGTGAATTGCTTGTTGAGTTTTATCTTTGATTTGGAAGGTTTCTAATGAGAATTTTGAATTTGTATTTCATTAAATAAGAAAGAAACAAAAATGTATTTGAAATTTTGTGATACTAATAGTTACAACATTGTAGATATTATAATAAGTAATTTTGTTTAATGAATTTATGATTTTTTTTCTATGCATATTGATGTGATTTAATATAATTGGTATGCTTTTTTATGCTATATTGTTTCGAAGCATATAGCATACGTACATAGTATATATAAATGTGGTAGCTACTACTGATACTATTGTTGGTGCCGATGCAGGTGTGGCTACCAGTGCCGATGCCGCTGCCGGTGGCGGTGCAACAGCCTAAGCCACTATCATTGCCGTTGCAATTGATGCTGCTAGCAGCGGTAGCAGCACCGGTAGTAAAGGTAGCAGCAACGGCAGCAGTGATAGCTACGACGGGAGCGACACGGGTGGTGGGAGTGGCAGCAACAGTGGGAGGAACTACAAAGGCAACAAATGCGGTATATACGTATATATATAGTCAGTACATATGTACATATAATACTGTAGTATTTTATGTACATATATAATGAGTATATATGTACTCAATACATATCTACGCATAATACTGAAGTTTATATGTGCATATACTATAGTAATATATGTACGAGTGAAATATTAGTATATATGTACATATTTACTGTAGAAATATATATTTATTAAAACATTGTTTTTTTTAAAAATTATTTTGATTTGACTGAGTGGTTTAAATTTTTTACAGATATGGTATCGCATTGTTTCCCATACGAAGCTTGTATAAGTGAAATAATTTTTCAACTGACATAAAGCACTGTGACTCAGACAGCTTTTTTCGCAGCAGAAAGTTGGTGATCAGAGGAGCAGAGATAGAGGAAGCAACGTCAATGCAAGGATAGATTATACTTTATGGACAGTCTATAGATACATTGATTAATAAGTTGTAATATAATTTTGTTATTTTTATGTTTTTGTTATTTAAAATATTAAATTAGAATAAGTTATTAAATGAATTTTTTTTGTTTAATAAAAAATGTTCATTTATAGTTTCTATTTTTATTCAATTTAAGATACAAATATTAAATTATTTCATTAAATTTTTGTTGAAGCTCAATGACAATGAACTTTAATTTGTGTTTGGTCATGTCAATAATAACTATTTTTATATATCTGTGAATATGTTTGTGAGTATCCAAAATTTTTGGGTAAAGTTTTATCATATTATAGATATGTAAAAATTTATTATCTGCAGCAGTAGTAGCGGTAGTAGAAACAACATTGGTAGTAAATTACAGTGGTGGCATCAGCAGTGGTGGTGGCAGCAGCGATGGTAGCAGGGAAAGCACCACAAGCAGTGGCAGCAATGGCAGAGGTGGTAGCGTTATCAGTGGTGGTAGCGGCATCAGCGGCGGTGGCGGCAGCAACGGCAACTGTGACATGCATTAGGAGCACCGGTAGTGGGGGCAGCGGCAACAGCCGCTATAGTGGCTAGCGGCGGCAGCAACATCAGTAGTGGTGGAGGTAGCAACGACATCGGTAGTAGCGGCGGTAGTAGAAGTAGCTATGGCAGCAATAGTGGCATTGGCAATGGCAGCGGTAGTGGGAGTAGCAGCAACAGCAACAAATTTGGTATATACGTACAAATAAAGTCAGTATATACGTACATATAATACGGTAGTATTTTATGTAAGTATATACTGAGTATATTTGTACTCAGTATATATGTACACATAATACAATAGTGTTTATGTACATATACTGTAGTAATATATGTATGAGTAAAATGCTAGTATATGTTTACATATATACTGCAAGATTATATATTTATCAAAGCATACATTTTTTTTATTTTAATTTGACTGAGTGGTTTAATTTTTTTATAGATATGATACCGCATTGTTTCTGATACAAAGCTTGTATAAGTGATGAGATTTTTCACTAGACATTACGTGCCGATACTTGGACAACTTTGTCACAGTATAAATATGGTGATCAGAGGAGCAGAGGAAGAGAAAGTAATGTCAATGAATGGATATATTATACTTTATGTACTGTCGGTAGATACAATAATGAATAAGATGTAATAAAATTTTGTTTTTTTTTCAATTATATTAAATATTGAATTAGAATAAGTTATTAAATCAAGTTATTTTTTGTTTATTATAAATTATTTATAGTTTTATTTTTTATTCAATTTGATATAGAAATATTAAATTATTTATATAAAATATTTTAAATAAAATTAAATTCTGAAAATAGTTTTGAAATTAAAATAGCTAGGGAAAAATCCTTTGCTAAATTAGCAAGTGAAAAATCCCGTGCTAAATTAGCTAGGGAATTTTCCCTAGCTAATTTAGAAAGGAAAATCATTATTTTAGCAAATGATTTTTTCGTCGTTAAATTTTATTAGCTAGATAAACAAATAGATAGATAGATAATTATAAAGATAGATTGAAAGATAGACAGAAGAATACAAAGAGATATATATTGATAGATAGATAGACAACTAGATACACAAACATAGTGATATATAGTTAGATAGATAGATAGGTAGAAGATGTACATACAATCACATATATATATATATATAGATATATAGATACATAGATGGATAATAGACTAAGATATAGATATAAAGAGATAGAGTGAGATAGATAGATAGATAAATTGATTGATTAATAGAATGATAGATAGATAGGTAGATTGATAGATATACAGACAGACAGACACACACACACACACACACACACACATATATATATATATAGATAAATAGATAGATAGACAGACAGATAGATAGACAGACAGACAAATAGATAGATAAATAGATAATTAAATTGATAATTAGATAGATATATAGAAAGATTGATATAATGAAAGATAGAAAGAAAGATAGATAGATAAAATGATAATAGAAAGATAGATAGATAGATATATATATATATATATAGTTAGATAGATAGATATATATAGATATATAGATAGACAGACAGACAGATAGATATAAATATACATAGACAACTAGATAGACATACAATTACATAGGTAGACATAATGATATATATATATATATATATATATATATATATATATATATATATATTAGATAGACAACTAGATAGACATACATATAGACAAATAGAAAGACAGATAGATAGGTAGATAAATAGAAAAAAATATAGACAGATATATAGATAGATATATAAAAAATAGATAGATATATAGATAGTTTGATATGTAGATAGGTAGATAGATATATAAGTATATAGATAGATAGATAACTAGATAAATAGATAGATAGCTAGATAGCTAGATAGATAGATAGATAGATAGATAGATTGATTAATAGACATATAAATAGATAGATAGATAGATAGAAATATATATATATATATATATAGTAGATAGATAGATAGATAAATAGATATATAGATAATATTTATATAGATAGATAGATACATACATAGATAGATAGATGATTGATTGATATTCAAATAGATAGATAGATAGTTAGATAAATAGATAGATAGAACGATAGATTATATAGAAAGAAGACAATAAATAAACAGACTAATAGATAGATAGACAGAGAGATATATACACATTTAGATAGACATACAAATAGATATATAAATAGCTAGATATGATTATAGGTAGATAGATAGATATAGATAGATAGATTAATTGATGAAAAGACAGATAGATAAAATAGATATAGATAAATTGAGAGATAGATAGAATTATATATATATATATTATATAAGTAGATAGATAGATAGACAGATAAATTATATAGATATATATATATATATATATAGACAGACAAATAGATGACAAATAGATAGATAGATAATAGATAGATAGGTAGATAGATGATAGAGGTAGATAAGTAGAATAGATAGATAGGTAGATAGGTAGATAAATCAGATGAAAGTTGAAATAAAGAAATTAAGAAATAATGTAAAATAAGAAATAAAAGATAGAAAGATAGATAAAGATAGAAATAGATAGATATTA
>JAREIK010001438.1:85660-123310 GCA_029783825.1 Sapria himalayana
TAGATAGAAAAATAGATATAGATAGGATAAAATAGATACAAAATAGGAGACATAGATTGATAGATATACAAATAGATAAACTTATAGATAGATAGATTGATAGATAGACATATATATAAAATGATAAATAAATAGATAGATAAATATAATTAAAGATAGATAGATAGAAATATAGATAGACATATAGATAGATAGATAGATAGACAAATAAATAGATAGATAGTAAGATATATAGACAAATAGAAAGTCAAACATGTAGATAGATTGGGAGATGGATAAATAAAAATAGAAAGTCATGCAGATATATTGATATATAGATTGTTTGTCATTTAGGTAGCATGATAGCAAGATATATTGGAAGACAGAGAGATAGATAGAAAAATATACAAAGAGATAAACAAACAAATAGATAGATAAATAGATAGACAACTAGATAAACTGACAAATAAATAGATAGATAGAAAGACAGACAGATACATAGATAGATAGATAGTTTGATATACAAATTTAAAGATAGATAGATATATAGATTCATAGAAAGAAAGGTAGATAGATAAATATATAGACAGACAAATAGATAGGTAGATAGATAGAGAAATATATAAATAGATAGATAGATAGAAAGACAACTAGAAAGACAGATAGATTCATTGATTGATATATGGATAGATTGATAGATAGAATGATATATAGATTGATATACATAATGATAGATAGATAAATTGATATATTTATAGATAGATTAATAGATTGACAGATAGATTGATTGATAGATAAATATATAGTTGATAGTAAGATAGATATATAGATATATAGTAGATAATAAGATAAATAAATAACTGACATACATATAGATAGTTAGATAGATAAATAAATAGATAGAATATAGACAGATAGATAGATAGATAGATAGATCGATCAATCGATAGATACATAGATAGATACATAGAAATATAGATAGACATATAAACAGACAGACATATATATAGATAGATAGATAAATAGATTGATAGAATAATAGCCAGATAGATAGATAAATAGAAAGATGGATAGAAAGATAGACAGACAGGCATATAGACAGACAGACGGATAGATAAATAGATAGATAGATATATAGACAGATATATAGATAGATAGAATAATAGCTAGATAGATACATAGATAGATAGATAGATAGACAAAAACATAGATAGGCAGATAGATAGACAAATAGATAAACAAGTAGATAGACAAATAGAAAGATAAATTGATACATAGATAAATATATAGATAGATTTAGAGACAGATTGATAGACAAGTATATAGTCAAATAGATAGACAAATAGAATGATTGATTGATAGACACATTTATAAACATATTTATAAATAGATTCATAGACAGATTAATAGACAGATACTTAGATAGATAGATAGATAAAATGATAAAAAAATTAATAAAAAAAATATATTGATAGATAGACAGATTGATCTACAAATTATTAGATAGATATATAGAGAGATAAATAGATAAATAGATAGATAGATAGATAAAATGATAAACAGACAAATAGATAGGCAGATATATAGATAAAAGATAGATATATAGATAGATAGATAAATAGACAAATAAACATACAAATAGATAGATAGATAGATAGGCAGACAAATAGATAAAAATATAGATAGACAGATAAATAGACAACTAGTTAGATAGAAAGTTTGATTGATAGATTAAATTATAGCCAGATTAATAAATAGATTGATAGATGATAGATAGACATAAAGATAGAATCATAGATATACAGATAGATAGATAGATAGATATACAAATAGATATATAGATAGATAGAAAAATTGATAGACAGATAGATAGACATATAGATATTAGGTAATTAACCTGATTGTACAAGTAGGTATGAAGGTATGTTCCCCCACTTAGGATAATATACGTAACTCACTTATATACATTCGCACGCCCCACAGACAATAGCATTTTGGTAGTCTTTATTTGTCTATGAATCTTAAGAAGAATAAATTCCAATTAGATATGAGACATCATTGGAATTACACGTACCTAATATTAGAGTCATGTGTTGGATACGAACACGTGATATCCAACTACGTCAATAGTAAGAGTGACAAACTTTTTATTGATGGTAGTGACTGGGCTATAGTAATTTCATTTATGAAATTCCTAAATATTTTTTATGACATGAAGAACATGTGTTCGTCGCTTTATAGTCCCACGACTTACATTGCACTTAGATGCATATGCAACATTAGTAGCATTTTTATGAAGTATCGAGCTGACCCAATACTTAGCCATATTATCGCACAGATGGAAACCAAGTACTTAAAGTACTTGTCCACCATTAAATCTTTTTCTTACCTTGCAGCATACATGGACCCTAGGGCTAAGGTTGAAGGGGTAGATAATCATTTGACCTACATTTCCTCGTGCATGAACCTGGAAGTCCAACCTGAAAGATTCATTCACAAGAAGTTAACTGACCTTTTAATAATTACAATATTAGGTATGGTAGTAGTATTAGTGAGACTGTGAGTACGGACATTGAACCATCTTCTAAGATGATAATTTTTCCATTCATTTAGTGAGGGGAAACGATGGGGTGGAGCATCGAATAAAAGCGAGCTTTCTCGGTACTTAGATATCGATTACTATTCATTCCTATCATATTCTGATACTAAGAATCTTGATATATTACAGTGGTAGAAATCATATGAGTCCACATTTTTTGTGCTATCTAGGAAGGCAAGGGATCTATTGACTTTTCTGGTGTCGAGCATAGCAGCGAAATCTACTTTTTTTGTTGCAGTGAATATGATTTTGTATAAGAGATCAAGATTACGTCTAGATATTATGGAGGTCTTAGCATGCATGAAGGACTATGAAAATTCGAGGTTTAGCATCTTGGATCATTCTGGAATAGGAACTACAGCCGTAGCAAAAGTAAAGAAGTTGATTGCTGATGATGATGATCCATATGATAGTGATTTTTATGCTGAGGTTGAATAAGTTAATGATATGCCAATGGTCGATTAATGAGGTTGCCCATTGCCATGCCACATGCTATTGCCACTTGATGCCTCATGGTTGATGATTATGGGATTAATACCTGTCGACACCTGAAAAAGACACTTATGTTAAATTTATGCTCATGCTTATGAGTTTTGTGTTATGCTTGATTCTAATTTTTGATTTCAATATTTTGTTTTGTATGCTTTATTATTTAGATTATATTTGCTTTAGTTTGGGATTGGTTGATTGGAAGTTTTGTTTGCGTTTGGATTGTAACTTTGTAATTTTTGTTAAAGAAATTGTGTTTCATTTATTTTTGTATTTAAAAATTTGATTAAAAATTCTAAAATTTAATTCTAATAAATTATAATATAATTCTATTAATTTAATTTAAACATAATTAAAACAAATAAAAAAAATTAAACTTTATAACTATTCAACAATTTTCAAGTTACAATTTAAATATTTTTAAACATTATCTAATCTAATTTATATTTTATAATTACATAAATATTAAAAACAAAAAAAATTAATTTTTTTAACCCGGCTCATACGGGCATGATTTGGCTCATAAGGGCCTGACCCGGCATGGTAAAATAACTAGCCGTGCCGGTGGGGTGTGTCAGGCCCGCCCTTAAAACCCATGAAGGGCAAAGCATGACACTATATAGTAACTGTGTCATGCATGACCTGGGTAGAAGCACGGTCGTGCTACCGAAAACCATGCCGGGCCAGCTCAGCACGGCATGTTTGGCACCTCTACTATCAATCTATATGACAATTTATCTATCTGACTATCTATCTATCTATCTGTTAATCTTTATATCTATATATTTATTTATTTATCTATCTGTCTGTCTATCTATCGATCTATCTATCTATCAATTTATCTAAGTGTTTGTTTATCTGTCTATCTTTCTATCTATTATATATATATATATATATATATCTATTTATCTATCTATGTATCTATTTGTCTATCTATCTATCTATCTATCTATGTATCTATCTATATTTCTATCTATTTATCGATCTATCTATCTATAATCAATCAATCAATATGTCTATCTATATATCTATCTAACACACTATTTATCTATATATATATATATATATCTATATCTATCTTTCTATTAATTTAATTATCAATATATCTATCTAACTATATATCTGCATATTTATATATCTATCAATTGTTATATTTGTATATCTATCTAACTATCTTTTTGTCTATATATCTATGTATCTATCTGTCTATCTATTTAACTGGCTATATTTTTTCTATCTATCTAGTTGTCCATTTATATATTTGTCTTTTTATCTCTCTATATGTTTATCAATCAATCTATCTATCTATATGTTTATCTATCTATCTATCTATCTTTTTATATTTTTAAATATCGATCTATCAATGAATCTGTGTGTCTATCTATCTTGTTGTCAATCAATCAATCAATCAATCTATCTATCTATCTATATATCAATCTATATGTCTATATCTATCTATCTATCTATATATCTGTCTGTCTGTCTATCTATATATTTATCTAAATGTCTTTCAATCAATCTATCTAATTATTTATCTATGTAACTATCTATCAATCTATCTTATTATCTATCGATGTATATGTCAATCTATATATCTATCTATCTATCTATCTATTTGTCTATATATATATATATATATATATATCTCTATCTATATATCTACCTACCTATCTACTTATCTATCTATCTATCTAACTAATTATCTTTCTATTTATAAATCTATATATCTATATATTTATCCGAATATCTATCTAACTATATATATATATATATATCTATCTGTCTATCAATTTGTCTATTTCTTTATCTATCTATCTATTTGTCTATCTATCTAACTATCTAGCTATCTATCTATCTATTTATTTATTTATTTATATATCTATCTATATGTCTATCTGTCTATCTTTCTATCTTTCAATTTGTGTTTCTTTCTATATATCTAACTATATATTTGTCTATCTATTTATATGTCAATCTACCTATTATTCTTTATGTCTTTTTGTCAATTTGTATATCCTTGTATTTGATAATTTACCTATCTGTCAATTTGTCTATCTATCTATCTTTCTATCTATTAATCTATCTATCTAGCTGTCTATCTGCCTATTCATCTATGTCAAACTATCTTTCTATCTATCTATCTATCTATCTATTTTTCTTTTTATCTATCTATCTATTTGTGTATCTGTCTAACTGTCTATCTATATATCTATCTATCTTTCTATATGTCACGTGTCTATGTGTAAATCTATCTATCTATCTATTTATCTGTCTATCTTTCTATCAATCAATTAATCAATCTATCTATCTATTTATTTATCTATTAATCTATCTATTTGTATATATATATATATATATATATATATATATATATATATATCTATCCATCCATCTATCTATTTTACGAACTATCTATCTATATGTTTATCTATATTTCTACCAATCAGTCTTTATTTCTTTCTATCTATCTATCTTTCATTCAATCAAACAATCAACCTGTCTATTTGTCTATCAGTCTATTAGTCAAAATATCTAGCTATCTATCTGTCTATCTATCTGTCTGTCTATCTATCTATCTATTTGTCTATCTATCTATCTTTTTATCTATCTATATATCTATCTATTTATCTATCTTTCAATCTATATTTGTGTATATTTATATATTTGTCTATCTATAATTAAGTCTATAAGTTTATCTATTTATTTGACTGCCTATCTATCAAGCTATGTATCTATCTATCTATTTTTATTTATATTTTTCTATATGTTGATTTATCTATTTGTCTATTAGTTTATCTAATTAACTATATATCTCTATATCTATCTATTTATCCATCTATCTCTTTATCTAATTATCTATCTATTAGTCTATCAGTCAAGTTATCTATTTATATATCTGTCAATCTAGGTATCAATCTATTTATCTATCTATCTATCTAAATATATATTTTTTATCTATATCTCTGTGTATATGTGTATATATATATATATATATCTGTATATCTTTCTATCTATCAATCTATCTATCCATCTTTCTTTCTCCATATCTCTCTATATGTCTATATTTCTATCTATCTATTTGTTTATTTTTATATCTGACTATTTGTCTATCTATCTATCTATCTATGTTTCTACCTCTCTATATATGAAACTATCTACCTTTCTATTTATTTGTCTGTCTTACTTTCTATCTATATGTCTAGATGTCTATCAGTCTAAATATCAATATATTTAAATATCTATCTATAAATCTATCTATCTATGTATCACTTTATATATATGTCTATCTATCTTTCTATCTATGTATCAGCATTTCAATATATTAGTCTATCTATCTATCTATTTATCTTTCAATCTATCTATCTATTGATCAGTCTATCATTATATATGTATATCTATCAATATGTCTATTTGTATATCTATATATTAGCCTATTTATATTTTTATATATTTGTATATTTCTCTATCTCTCTAACTATCTATCCTTTAATCTATCTATTTATTTATCTATATATCTGTTTAACTATATATATTTAAATCTCTATCTGTTTATATATTAATATGTAAATCTATATATTTGTCTATCTAATAATGTCGGTTTGTCTATCAATCTATTTTTCTATTTGTCAATTTTTCTATATGTCTATCTATCAATCTATATATCTATTTGTCTATTCGTCTATCTATTTAAATGTCTATCTATGTATCTGTATATCTCAGGATCTGTCTATACATCTGTCAATCAAGCAATCTATCTATATATCTATATATCTTTATAACTATCTCTCTCTATATATCTTTTTTTCTATATGTTTATATGTCTATATTTCTATCAATCTATTTATCTATATAAATATATATGTATATCTATCTATTTGTGTACCTATTTATCTATCTATCTAACTATATATTTATATATCTATCTATCTCTATGCCTATTTATAATTTTATTTAGCTATCTACCTTTCTATATATCTATATGTCTATTTATCTATCTGTCTACCTTTATATTTGTCTCTCTTTATCTTTCTATTTGTCTATCTATCTTTCTTTCTTTATTTAAACTGTCTATGTATCTATATATCTATCTATCTCTATATCTATTTATTAGACTTTCTGACTATCTGAGTATCTGACTATCTGACTATCTGTCTATCTGACTATTTGACTATATGAGTAAGTGACTCTCTATTTATCTATATATATATATATATCTATATATCTATTTATCTAACAATCTATCTTTCTATATATATATTTATCAAACACTTTATATTCTATTAATCTATCTATCTATTATCTTTATATCTATCTAGCTTTCTTTAATTCTATATATATATCTATATATTTATCTGTTTGTATGTGTGTTTGATATGTATCTATATATCAAGCTATATACCTATCAATATATTTATCTAACTATATATCTAATTATCTCTCTATTTGCCTATCTATCTATTTATCTGTTTGTCTGTCTATTTGTCAATCTGTCAATCTACCAATTTATCTATATGTCTGACTATCTAGTTATCTATCTATCTATCAAAATATCTATCTATCTATCTACCTATCTGTCTATATATCTATTTATCTTTATATCTTTCTATCTATATATCTATCTAATTATCTATCTCTCTTTCAATATATCTACCTGTCAATATATTTATCTATTTAATTGTCTATCTATCTATATATTTGTATGGCTCTCAATTTATCAATCTATCCATCTATCTATCTATTTATCTATGTTTATTTTAGTTTATCTTCTATATATCTATCTATGTATCTATCTATCTATTTCTATCTATCTATTTATCTACCTACCTATATATCTTGCTATCTTTCTATTTGATTGTCCATCTATCTATATGTCTATGTGTCTATCTCTCTATCTATCTATATGTGTATCTATTCAGGTGTCTTTATTTTTTTCTATATATAAATCTTTCTATCTATATAATTATTCATCTATCTACCTATTTATCTAACTATATATATATATATATATATATATATATATATATATATATATATTGAATGTCTATCTATCTATCTTTTTATCTATCTATATAGTATATATATATATATGTCTGTCTATCTATCAATCTATCTATCTATATGTCTATTTGTCTGTATATCTATCTATCTAGCTATTAATCTATCTATAAACTTATCCATTTATCTATCTACCTATATCTATCTATCTATATCTATCTATCTATATATTTATCACCCTATATACCTAACTAACTAACTATCTATCTATCTTCATATTTATGAATTATTTGTCTATCTATTTATATATAGTTTATTTAGTTGTCTTTGTTTCTATATATCTCTCTATCTATCTATCTATCTATATATCTCTCTATCTTACTATCTATCTATTTGTATATCTATCTATCTAGATTTAATCTATCTATCTATCTAAAAATATATGTATCTAACTATCTACTATCTATCTATTTGTCTATCTATCTATCTATCTATTTATCTTACTTTTGATCTATTTGAATGTCTACCTATTTATGTATTTATCTATATATTTGTCTATCTATGTACCTATCTATTTATCTAGCTATCTACTGATCTATCTATGTATCTATCTTTTTGTCTATTATTCTATATGATTGTCCATATAATTGTCTATTTATCTAATTATTTATCAATCTATGAATCTATTTGCCTATCTATCTTTCTAACGATCTATCTATCTATCTTAATATCCATCTTTCTATCTATATATGTATCTAACTTTTTATAATTCTATCTAACTATCTATCTAATATCTATCTATCTATTATCTACCTATCTATCTATCTAACTTTCTATCTATCTATCTAATAGTTATCTATCTAACTATCTAAATATCTATCTATCTTTATATATATATATCTATCTATCATTTTTTTGTCTATTTGTCTATTTATCTATCTATCTATTTGTATGTCTATCAAGATATCTATCAATCTGTCAATCTATCTATCTCTTTGTTTATTTTTAAATCTATCTATATATCTACCTAGTTATCTATCTATCTATATACCTAGCTATCTAGCTATCTATATATCTATCTAATTATCTACAATCTCACTATCTATCTATCTATATATCTATTAATGTGTCGATCAATTTATTTGCATTATGTCTATCTTTCTAGTTGTCTATCTATCTATCTATATATCTATATGCCTATCTAGCTATTTATCTATCGATATATATATATATATATCTAAATATCTATCTATTTATATCTATTATCTATCTTTCTATCTTTATTTCTTTATTTCTTTATTTCTTTATTTCTTTATTTCAACTATCTATCTATTTATCTACCTATCTACCTATCTATCTATCTACTTATCTACCTATCTATCTATCTACCTATCTATCTATTTATCTATCTATTTGTCAATCTATTTGTCTGTCTATATATATATATATATATATCTATATAATTTATCTGTCTATCTATCTATCTACTTATATATATATATATATAATTCTATCTATCTCTCAATTTATCTATATATATTTTTATCTATCTGTCTTTTCATCAATTAATCTATCTATCTATATCTATCTATCTACCTATAATCATATCTAGCTATTTATATATCTATTTGTATGTCTATCTAAATGTGTATATATCTATCTGTCTATCTATCTATTAGTCTGTTTATTTAATTGTCTTCTTTCTATATATCTATCGTTCTATCTATCTATTTATCTAACTATCTATCTATCTATTTGAATATCAATCAATCAATCTATCTATCTATGTATGTATCTATCTATCTATATAAATATTATCTATATATCTATTTATCTATCTATCTATCTACTATATATATATATATATATATTTCTATCTATCTATCTATTTATATGTCTATTAATCAATCTATCTATCTATCTATCTATCTAGCTATATAGCTATCTATCTATATACCTATATATCTATCTACCTATCTACATATCAACCTATCTATATATCTATCTATTTTTTATATATCTATCTATATATCTGTCTATATTTTTTTCAATTTTTCTACCTATCTATCTGTCTTTCTATTTGTCTATATGTCTGTCTATCTAATATATATATATATATATATATATATATCATTATGTCTACCTATGTAATTGTATGTCTATCTAGTTGTCTATATATATTTATATCTATCTGTCTGTCTGTCTATATATCTATATATCTATATATCTATCTATCTAACTATATATATATATATCTATCTATCTTTCTTTCTATTATCATTTTATCTATCTTTCTTTCTTTCTATCTTTCATTATATCAATCTTTCTATATATCTATCTAATTATCAATTTAATTATCTATTTATCTATCTATTTGTCTGTCTATCTATCTATCTACATGTCTGTCTGTCTATCTATTATCTATATATATATATATATATATATATATATATATATTGTGTGTGTGTGTGTGTGTGTGTGTGTGTGTGTCTGTCTGTCTGTATATCTATCAATCTATCTATCTATCTATCTATCATTCTATTAATCAATCAATTTATCTATCTATCTATCTCACTCTATCTCTTTATATCTATATCTTAGTCTATTTATCCATCTATGTATCTATATATCTATGTGATTGTATGTCCATCTTCTACCTATCTATCTATCTAACTATATATCACTATGTTTGTGTATCTAGTTGTCTATCTATCTATCAATATATATATATCTCTTTGTATTTGTCTGTCTATCTTTCAATCTATCTTTATAATTATCTATCTATTTGTTTATCTAGCTAATAAAATTTAACGACGAAAAAATCATTTGCTAAAATAATGATTTTCCTTTCTAAATTAGCTAGGGAAAATTCCCTAGCTAATTTAGCACGGGATTTTTCACTTGCTAATTTAGCAAAGGATTTTTCCCTAGCTATTTTAATTTCAAAACTATTTTCAGAATTTAATTTTATTTAAAATATTTTATATAAATAATTTAATATTTCTATATCAAATTGAATAAAAAATAAAACTATAAATAATTTATAATAAACAAAAAATAACTTGATTTAATAACTTATTCTAATTCAATATTTAATATAATTGAAAAAAAAAACAAAATTTTATTACATCTTATTCATCATTGTATCTACCGACAGTACATAAAGTATAATATATCCATTCATTGACATTACTTTCTCTTACTCTGCTCCTCTGATCACCATATTTATACTGTGACAAAGTTGTCCAAGTATCGGCACGTAATGTCTAGTGAAAAATCTCATCACTTATACAAGCTTTGTATCAGAAACAATGCGGTATCATATCTGTAAAAAAATTAAACCACTCAGTCAAATTAAAATAAAAAAAATTTATGCTTTGATAAATATATAATCTTGCAGTATATATGTAAACATATACTAGCATTTTACTCCTACATATATTACTACAGTATATGTACATAAAAACTATAGTATTATGTGTACATATATACTGAGTACAAATATACTCAGTATATACTTACATAAAATACTACCGTATTATATGTACGTATATACTGACTTTATTTGTACGTATATACCAAATTTGTTGCTGTTGCTGCTACTCCCACTACCGCTGCCATTGCCAATGCCACTATTGCTGCCATAGCTACTTCTACTACCGCTGCTGCTACCGATGTCGTTGCTACCTCCACCACTGCTGATGTTGCTACCGCCGCTAGCCACTATAGCGGCTGTTGCCGCTGCCCCCACTACCGGTGCTCCTAATGCATGTCACAGCCACCGTTGCTGCCGCCACCGCCGCTGATGCCGCTACCACCACTGATATCGCTACCACCTTTGCCATTGCTGCCACTGCTTGTGGTGCTTTCGCTGCTACCATCGCTGCTGCCACCACCACCGCTGATGCCACCACTATAATTTACTACCAATGTTGTTTCTACTACCGCTGCTACTGCTGCAGATAATAGATTTTTACATATCTATAATATGATAAAACTTTACCCAAAAATTTTGGATACTCACAAACATATTCACAGATATATAAAAATAGTTATTATGGACATGACCAAACACAAATTAAAGTTGATTGTCATTGAGCTTCAACAAAAATTTAATGAAATAATTTAATATTTGTATCTTAAATTGAATAAAAATAGAAACTATAAATGAACATTTTTTATTAAACAAAAAAAATTCATTTAATAACTTATTCTAATATAATATTTTAAATAACAAAAACATAAAAATAACAAAATTATATTACAACTTATTAATCAATGTATCTACAGACTGTCCATAAAGTATAATCTATCCATGCATTGACGTTGCTTCCTCTCTCTCTGCTCCTCTGATCACCAACTTTCTGCTGCGAAAAAAGCTGTCTAAGTCACGGTGCTTTATGTCAGTTGAAAAATTCTTTCACTTATACAAGCTTCGTATGGGAAACAATGCGATACCATATCTGTAAAAAATTTAAACCACTCAGTCAAATCAAAATAATTTTTAAAAAAACAATGTTTTAATAAATATATATTTCTACAGTAAATATGTACATATATACTAATATTTCACTCGTACATATATTACTATAGTATATGCACATATAAACTTCAGTATTATGCGTAGATATGTATTGAGTACATATATACTCATTATATATGTACATAAAATACTACAGTATTATATGTACATATGTACTGACTATATATGTACGTATATACCGCATTTGTTGCCTTTGTAGTTCCTCCCACTGTTGCTGCCACTCCCACCACCCGTGTCGCTCCCGTCGTAGCTATCACTGCTGCCGTTGCTGCTACCTTTACTACCCGTGCTGCTACCGCTGCTAGCAGCATCAATTGCAACGGCAATGACAGTGGCTTAGGCAGTTGCACCGCCACCAGCAGCGGCATCGGCACTGGTAGCCACACCTGCATCGGCACCGGCAACAGTATCAGTAGTAGCTACCACATTTATATATACTATGTACGTATGCTATATGCTTCGAAACAATATAGCATAAAAAAGCATACCAATTATATTAAATCACATCAATATGCATAGAAAAAAAAATCATAAATTCATTAAACAAAATTACTTATTATAATATCTACAATGTTGTAACTATTAGTATCACAAAATTTCAAATACATTTTTGTTTCTTTCTTATTTAATGAAATACAAATTCAAAAATCTCATTAGAAACCTTCCAAATCAAAGATAAAACTCAACAAGCAATTCATATTCATTTATATCATATGTATTAATATTTCAAGAACAAAGAGAATCAAATAAAATATGTTTAAAAATATAGTATATAAATAAATTATGGTTTTCGAGGTTCAAATAACAAACTCACTTACAAGTAATCCTTGAGAAGTCATATATTAATTAATTTTATCATTTTTTTTCTTCTTTTCTAAAATTATTCATCATTTTCATTACACATCTATAAAAATCACCAGTAAGCTATACATGACTCTTATTTTTAATAAAATAATCATTAGTTCAAGATAAATTCAACCATACTTAAAGATGTATTAATTATAATCTCACCTCATATTAATGATTTGTATCAACCTTTTGAGTTCTAGTCATTTATATTGTACTCTTCACAAATATCTTTGTATTATTATTCATTAACTTGTGAATGCATTTCATAAAAGCTCAATTTTATACGTAAACAATCAATAAATTGAAGCAAAAAAGAGTGAATATTTTGAGTAATAGTCAAGTGTGTTCTAGAATAAAAATATATCTTTAGTGTTGGACATTTTTTTGAAAAAATTATCCAAAAAAAATATAATTTGAAAATAATTAAGAAATGCTATCTACCCTTTTTATATTTCAAAAATAAAAGCCCAAATATACTCTTACTCATCTACATCATGTAAAAATCAAAAAATCAAAGAATAAAAAAAACAAACATATTACATATATATATATAATATGTTTATACATACAAACATATATACAATATATACATATTTAACATATACATATTAATACATTTATACATGTATACATGATATACATTTACACATGTTAACATATATATTGTAAATGCTTTTGTTTTCAAAAATAGTATAATCAAAAAAAACTATTTTTGACTTTTGTTAAATATTAAAATATATTTACCTAATCAAATAGTTAAATATATTTTTAAAATTATTTTATAATCACAAGCTTAGGCAACATGAGAAAAAAAATTATATATTCATCTATATTTTTAAAAGCACCAAAATATAGATATTTTTTATTTTGAGCATTGATTCTTTATTATTTTCATATTACAACCCTTTTACATAATTTTCCTTATTTTTTTTAATATTATTATCTTACTAATAAATTAACTACCTAATCAAATAAGTAAATATATTTCAAAAATTTTTTTAATCACAAATTGAGTCAACTATCAACATTAAAAAATAATTGTATATTATATTCTCAAGATTCTGAACAATTCCAATTGTTTAGTAAATCATCTAATAATGTTAACTAGGTGTAATCAAATTTACACTTATAGCTATAAGAAAATTACTTTTGTTAATGTATTTTTCATATTAAAGACATTTACAACATTCTTTAGCACCAAATCAACATAATATAATACAAAAGCCTAACACAAATTTTACAATTTCAATTCCAATATTTTTTATTTGCGATGATATAAAATGCTCATAATTAATTTGGAAATTTTCTAGATGAAATTAACATTAAAAAAAATTCAAAAAACACTAATTTCATTTGCATCATTATATAGCTTAATAATAATCTAAAATACCCTAAAACATATTTTATTGTTTCATTGTTATATTTGTTTTTAAATCTATATAAAAATTTTGTATTTGTAGGAATAAAATATCAGTTAAGTGCATAAATATAATAAAATATTTATTTTAGATGCATCACACAAAAATAATTATCATTTTATATTTTTTATGATATTCATTCATCCAACACAATTAAATATTTATTTCTAACTCAATCAAATAATTGTACATCAATTTTTTAATAAATACTATTTTTTTAGAATAATATTTTTTTCTCATGAAAACTTGGATAAATAATCAAATTAAAAAAAAATAATAATATATTCATCTATTAATTAATATATATATGATGTTTTGCAAAATTTGAATCATTATTCAATATAATTGAATTTGATCAATTTTAAAGAAATCATTTTAGATTTGAAGTAAAAAATAATTATTACTTTTATTATTATTATTATTATTATTATTATTATTATTATTATGTTCTTCATTAATTACTAATTTCACTAGATATGCATGTAACACTCATCTTATTATAATTTTCAATAGCAAATTAATTTTCCTAAGATTCAATGAAAATTTCATGTATAATATCTATTTCATAAAGTATTTTTTTTTATTTTTAATTTTTTTAAAAAACCACTCATACAAACATTTATTCTTTTACATTTTAAATGTCATGACATTTTTTAATTATCACAAAAGATATTTATCATGATATTTCTATATTTGTAGTTTTATTACAAAAAATACACAAAATCAAATCATCATTGATAAAGAATACAAATATATTTCTATGTATGATCCTTCCTTTTATTTAATTTATATTTTACTTGCCTTACATCCTCAATTTTTTTTATAAAATATGATAGTTCACTATCTTTAAATCTACTAGTACACAAGCTTTTTTATGTTATGAATTTTGATAGTCCTCACTCATATTTTCTTTTGACACAATCAATAAGACATCAATAAATTTTCTTGAATAGATGTATAAGATGGAATGAGACGACAAACCCCGGCACAATCCAAGTATTAGGCAGAAGTGATCCCTAACTAGACACGACCCAAACCCTAGCTGGCCAAGGTGAAGTCAATGCGAGCCAGCACAAGCTAACTGCTAGCCTTGACTTGGACCATTCCGACCCAATCAAACCATGATCTATTTTTAAAACTGATATGTTAGTTTAATACGCCATCTCAAATCAGAATTTTTGTCCAACACAAAGCATGACCCACCCCAAATTCAACATGCACAAGCAAGTTTTGAGAGTCATGTCATGTCGACTGTTGCACCCATTTGTGTCACACAAGCTAGATCACATGGTACACCATGACCCAAGTCATCCCATTGTTGGACATGCATGGGTCAACAATAGTTTCGAAAAATAGCACATTGGCATGCTTGAAAGTGTCTTTCATAGGCACGCATTAAGACATGATTTCCAAAACTAAATCTATAGCATATAATCATGTATCTCATCCACCAACTCCTAGGAGAAACATACTAATGACTGGAACACATTTTTAAAGTTGCAAGTATTAATACTTGTTGAGAAAATGGCTTTAATTCACAACCACAATAACATCTGCCTTATTTTTGAAGTTGACAATAAAATATACCTTATTTTTAAACATGACAATTGATTAACACACTGGATATCATGAAAATTTTAAAATTATATGTGTTAGACATGATTAGATGAGAATACTCCTAATATTATTGATAATCTACTAAATCTGTATGATTCATATATTTGTTGAAAACTATGTCTTGGTGACTTGACAAATATCTTCATCCAAAGACAATATATCTATAGTTAGAGACTCATCAGACATTAAATTTCCAACTTTTAAGAGTGATACTATCAAATATTAAACTTTGAGGTAGAATCGTCAGCTGGATAATAATGGACCAACATGGCCCAAATTTTTAAGCTTGGTTAACACATTGCTCCCTGTCAACCACAACACATTACCAAAGAATGTAGGCAATTAAAGCTCAATGGACTGACTAAGCCATTCAGATTAGATTCATGTCAAGTAAAATCAACATGACCAAGCAAGGGAGAATCTAGTACATGGCCCAGCCTATAGCTAACCCAGTCTAGCATGGATTTGCTGTCATGGGCAACAAATTACAACTGACCCTAGCCCTATCACTAGACAATAAGCAGGATCAGAGGGCAACCTCAACTACCTACCGCAAATAATGTAGGCCGCATGCTTGCTAAAACGTATCATTACAAGATAATATTAATAAAAAACACAACTAAAAATATAAATCTGAAAAAAGAAAAATCTAAAGAAATGTATGCTAAAATAAGGTTAGTCCATCTAGTTAGGATCATTATATTTGTATATTCTATCATCCACATGTAGCTCTTTTATTTTATCATTAAAATTCAATCATAAATATTATCAATCTTTTAAACATGACAATTTTAAAAATATTTGATAATAATGTTATACTTCTATCCACTTTTATCAAAATCGTATGATTCACGATTTAATTCATGATTAAGAGAGTAAACAATCCAGCTCCTTAAAAGAATAAAAAGAATGCATTAATTAATAACTAAATGGCTGAATCACGAATCAATTTAATATTTATTATCAAGAATTAATTAACAAGAAAAAAAATAACTCAAACCTTTAATATTATAAATATAACGTAAAAAAATAATAAAATACCAAAAAAATCCTAAAATAAAAAACTAAAATAACAAAAAAAATTACCGATGATAAGAACTATAAATTAATTTACGTAAAAAAATCACAACAAATTTAATTTACAATTTGATTCAATTCATGATTTACTAATCAATCATTCCAATTTTTAATTCAAATCTCGATTTAACAACTATTCTTCTATCTCAAATCATATTCATAATCATAACAAAAATAAATTATGATATTATACTAGATACGAGAAAGGATAATAAATCAATCGCTCATAAGAAGAATGTCAAGCTCAACATATTAATTTTTCATATCACTTTTAAATAAAATGTAATAATACATAATATTTAAGTTTTTCAATAATTTACTTATTTCAATGTACATCCTCAACATTTGCGATCAAATAACTGAATCAAAAAATTATCTATAAATATGATATTAATCTTCATACTTGAAAGTTCACAATAATTATTTTATACTTATCTTTATAATATTTAAAAAAGTTATTTAAATATTTATAAATTCTATGCAGATTTTTATAATTAATTAATGCAGATGAATATGTATTTAATAATATTTTTTACATCTTTCTTCTTTACATTAGTATTCATAGAAGATGCCAAGTAATAAAGATAATAAATCAAAAATTAATATTTTAAATATATACTTTCGATCTTAATTGTTATGACAAAATTGAGTGTTCACTATATTTATTAAAAAGAATTAATATTGCATATATACCTAAATATAATATATTTAGTAAGAGTAAATATAGTAAGTACAGGTTCATTGTATCATAAAAAATTTTAAAAATAAAATTTCTATATATCACAAATTAGTAAATATAATATATAACTCAATCTAAATTATTAATTATTATTTTATTAATTTTATTATTAATGTATTCATATATCACAAATTAGTAAGCAATACTTGAATCCAACAAAAAAAATTTATAATTTCAATAATACCTAACATCCTCTTAGAACTTTTAGGACACTTTACTTACATAGAATATAAAACTCTCATAATCTTCTAAATATTTTAATATATATTATTAAATTTTTAATATATTAAAATAAAGAGAAAACTAGTTAAGCCAATCTTCATTATTAAATTGATTATATGACATATATATATTATGAAAAATCACATCTAAACAATTATTTTTAATGATTCTTACGAACATGCTTATAATAACACCAATATTTGATATATTATTAATATTATACTAACCAACCCTTCGAATCGCAGAAGCTTTGCCATATGATTATTGTTTGTAGCATCCTTCATTACGCCAATTTTAATTTACTTTCCAAATTCTTTTTGAAACCTTGCATATTGCCTTCTCCTAGTTGCATTACCAGTTGATGAGTCAACAGCTATACCTGGCATTCAGTGAAATCCAACATAGTAGGTTCACAGTAGAAAAAAATGGAGATTGAAGATGGAAGAGATTGAATTTCTTCAATTTAGCAATAACAGTTTGGTTGTCGTCATCATCAGCACTCTCAAAGAGATCCTCCACAGTGAGTTTGTTTATCATGTCAACCACCTTTCTGATTAGCTTCTTCATGATCATTTTCAGGATGCCATGTTGTTGCTGCATCTCTCAAGAAACATTGAGCGGTAGCATATTTGAATCAACAAGCCCCTGCACACAAATTCATGCGAATTGTATGCCCACACTGATTTTAAACAGAGAAGAGTCCTCTGCAAAAAGCTTACCTTCAAGAAAATTAGATATTTAGGCAGCAGTTCATCAAACTCATCAGAAATAAATACCCATCTCACATATAGCTTCAAATTGGCCTTGTTGGTATTATAAAAACATTCATACAGATCATGAGGAGCTTTTGGAGAAACATAAAGAAGAGCCTTGAACTCTACGTCACTTTCTGTAGCGAAGTGACTCCATGCCCTAGGCTTCTCGTCGCTTAAATCTTGTTGAAAAAAAAATTGAATAAGGCGAAGAACAATAAATGTTGTATACAAACTTGGGCTTTACCTTTTACCATGATTGATAGTATTTTCTTCCTTTGTCACCTCCTCTTGGAATCCTAAGCCAAATCACCTTCACATCATTTAGAAGCTACCACCCGTATGTGGTTTCCTTGATTGTTTTTGTCTTTGATTTCCCTTTCCCCTCTTCCTCTTCATGATCTTCACCTATACATTCCAGCTTAACCATCTCATATTCCTTCTTAGAAATGCTTTTTGTAATGGAAGAACAAAATCACGCTTGATCATTAAAAATGGTTGAATGAACATAAAAGCTTTTTTATCAACTGGATGCCTGCATCATCATCTTCTTCATTTGACTCGTCATCTTCTCCAGGAACCTCTACCCCAACATCTTTGCTTGCCCATAAATTAATTGGAAAGTTGATGAATTTATAATACTTTTTCACTAAATCTTAAATCCAAAAAGTTGACAGTTAATACTCAAAATGGATAATTAGAAACTAGCAAACATGATACGCACGAACCATCAACTAGCTCTCATCAACCTGTTCCCTAGCTTCATCTTTCAGATGCAATCTAATTTTAGTTCCCCTTCCAAGTGGTTCATTCCATGTGTCCTTAGAGATTGAAAATTCTCCATCTGCCTTGGATTCTCATACATGAATGAAACACCACCATGAAATAGTGAAGAGCAATTTTCAAAAGAATATTGTTGTATGAATGCATGGCGTCAGATGTCTTACTGCTTGTCTTCATTATGTTCGCTAACAACTTCCACATAATCTACAGCAATATACATAGAGTAAAATCCAACTCCAAATTAGACAATTAGATTTAGATCTCCACTAGTCTGCATTTTCTCCACAAATGCTACCAGCCATTATCCTTCATTAACATCCATAAAAAATTTACATACTTTGAGAAATTTTCAATGAATACCTGATGTTCCTGATTGGCATTCTTACCTAAGTTCTTGATTGTCATTCATCCCTAAGTTCTTGATCAAATTCTTTTTCATCATGCCATAGCCATGATCATGAATATAAATAATCCTCCTCTCTTTATTCAATTTAATCTACACTCACACCCGTATTCAATGCACATCCATTGAAAATCAATTTCCATGAACAAAATAAGCAAGCAAGGAAGCAAACATGGATCTCGAGCTTGGCATCGTCGCCTTCACCTATAACATTCTTGTTAGTGAGAGAGAGAAATCTAATTATGTCTGATGCTTACATGAAATAGCACTTGAATCAGGGAAGCATTATGAAAAGGAATGCAAAAACAAAATTCCAAGACAACTCTTACATCATAGGCAATTGAAATCAACTCTCACTAGAATTTTTCTACATTGCAAGATAGAGGAGATAGAGTAGAACTAGAACATGAAGAACCATCGCTCTCTTCATCGTTGGGGTTTTGCTTCCTTTCATTTTCTCACTTGAAAGTTAATCGATATTTTTTTAACTTGTTTAACATGTTTTCTCACTTCACAAACAATGTCGGAATCATGTTTAACTTGTATTAATTTTAAAATATTAATATTTATTTATTTATTTATTTATTATTCTAAGAATACATATTTTATTTTAAATTAAATATTATTTTTTATTTTTTTTATTATACTATAATTATTTATTCAATTCTTTAATTCTTAGAAATTTTAGTAGAGACAAAAATAAAACTTGAATTAAAATCAACTTAGGGTCATTTGGTAGTTATTTTCAAAAGTGTTAAAAGGGCTAAAATTAAATTTAAATGTATTAAAGATAAAAAAATATCATTAGTAATATTTTGAAAAACTATTTTATACCCCAAAAAAATACCTGAAGTATTCTTTTAACAAGCACTTAGGAAAATTTATTTGATAACTTGTCAAAAGTTTTTGGATGTTATTTAAATTTTAATTTATTTATTCGTAAATATCAATTTATTTTATTTTAAATTTAATGAAAACTATGATTTTTTATAATTCTAAGATTCCAAATCTTTTAGTAATAATTTTTTAAAAAATGTATTATAATCATTAAATTTTTTTTAAGTTTTAATAATATAAATATTTACTTGTTTATTTGTTAATTCAGATTTTTTGTAAATTTTTTTGTAAAATCATACAAATAATGATTTTAGATTTTTATAAATACAAATGTTTGTGTATGTTCATATATTATTTCAAATATTTTTAAAAATATTTATAATTATAAAATTAATTATCTAGTGTATGTATTAATACAAATATTTAAATATCTTTATTAATTATTTCAAATAATAATTTGTATATTTTTAAAAAATTTTATTTTCTAGGAAAATTCGGTCGCTAAATCAGTCGCTAAATCCTGGATTTTATTAGCTAGGAAAATTCATTGTTAAATTCATGATGTAATTAGCTAGGAGAGTTTCATCACTAACTTCATCACTAAATTCTAGATTTTAATAGTTAGAAAAATTCCGTCGCTAAATCAGTCAAAAAATTCTGGATTTTTATAGCTAGGGAAATTCCATCACTGAATCTGTCACTAAATTCTTGATTTTATTAGCTATGGAAAATCAGTTGCTAAATCAGTCGCTAAATTCTGGATTTTATTAGCTAGAGAAATTCCATTGCTAAATCTGTTGCTATATTCTAGATTTTATTAGTTAGGGAAAACTCGTCTCTAAATCCGTCGCTAAATTTTAGATTTAATTAGCTAGAAAAAATTCGTCGCTAAATTCTAGATGTAATTAGCTTGGAAAAATCTTTCGCTAACTCCGTCACTAAATTCTGGATTTTAATAGCTAGGGATATTCCGTCGCTAAATCTATCACTAAATTCTAGATTTTGATGGTTAGAAAAATCCCGTCGCTAAATTCATCGCTAAAGTTTAGGATTTTATTAGCTAGGGATATTCCGTCTCTAAATCCATCACTAAATTCCCAGGTTTTCTTGACGGAACTTATGAAAATTTGCTATCGTAAATCCGTTGCTAAATTCTCCGCTTTTTTAAAGTGGAACTTACGAAAATTTTTCATCCTTAATCCGTCGCTAAATTTCCTGCTTTTATTGCGTGGAATCTACAAAATTTTCCATCATTAATCTGTTGCTAAATCAATCGCTAAATTCCCAGCTTTTCTTGAGTGAAATTTACGATAATTTTCTGTCGCTAAATTCATAGCAAATTTTTATTTCAATGAAAAATCATAAATCCCTTGCTATTCCCTAGCTAATTCCTCACAATTTAACATGGGATTGATCCCTAGCTAAATTTTCCTAGCTAAATATACATTTTCTTGTAATGAATCTATCAATGTTTCTATCAATCAATCTATCTATGTGTCTATCTATCTATATCTCATTATGGATCTATATATCTATCTAATTATGGACCTGTCTATCTGTCTATCAATCTATCAATCTATCTATATATATTTATCTATCTTTTTGTCTTTCTATCTATTTATCTATCTATATTTATCTGTCTATATATCTATGTATTTATATTTCTATCTATCTTTCTTTCAATCTATTTAAATATCTATATGTCTATATGACTAAATATCTGTCTATATATATATATATATATATATATATATATATATATATATATATATCTACCTACCTACCTACCTATCCATCTATTTATGCATCTATCTATCTATCTTTATGTCTGTATTTATTTATCTATCTCTCTATCTAACTATGTGTCTATTAGTAAAATTGTATATCTGTCTATCTATCTATCTATCTAACTATCTATCTCTCTATGTGTCTATTTGTTTTTTTGTCTAACTATCTATCTATCTAATTTTATATCTATCTATCTTTCTATCTGTCTATCTATCTATCTATCTTTTTTTCTATCTCTCTAACAATCTATTTATTTGTCTATCTTTCTATTTATCTATCTATCTATCTATTTGTATATCTATCTATTTGTCTATCTATTTGTCTTTATATCTATGTGTGTATCTATCTATCTATCTATCTAAATATTTATCTATCTATTTAATTGACAGTCTATTATCTATCTATCTTTCTTTCTATGATATATATATATATATATATATATATATATTCGTATATCTATCTGTGTATTTATATGTCTATTTATAATTCTATGTATCTATTTGATCTATTTATCTATTCATTTATTTATCTATCTATCTATCTATATGTCTATATGTTTTCCTGTCTATCTATATGTATCTATGTATGTATATATATATATATATACATATATATATATATATACCTATCTATCTATCTATCTATAATTTATTTATCAATCTTTTTATCTATCTATTTATCTATCTATATATCTATTTATTTATTTGTCTCTCTATCTCTCTATTTATCTATGTATCTAACTATCTAATAATCAATATATATATATATTATTTATTTATTTATTTATTTATTTTTCTTTATATTTATTTATCTACCTATCTATCTATCTATCTGACTACAATAAAAAGGCCAGGTGGCTGGGAAAAAATTCCTATCTCTATTAGTTCTTTCCATCGCTAAATTAGGATAATGATGAAATAATGACTGAAATTATTCCAAGTTAAAGTGCTCATCTCAAAATATTAATGAGGAAAAATAATTCCCTTTAAAATTTTTAACTACGGGAACTCACTAGCAAATTATTTTTTTTTCCTTTGCTAATTTTTATCATAAATAAGAATAGTAGTGAATATTTATCAATTGAATATAAATAGATAATTTCTTAGTTAAATTAGTGAGGAAAAGTTCCCTTGCTATTTTCATTCCAAAGCTATTTTGACAATTTTCTTTTCAAAAATCTGATTACATATTTTAATATTTTTATATTAAATCGAATAAAAACATATACTATAATCGATTTTTTATATTTTAATTTTTTTATATTAAAGAAATTATTTTGATACAATCATTACATAGTTTAAAAAACATAACATTGGTATATAATCATTTAAAAAATAATCATCATCCTCATCATTAGCTGATGCTTTTTACTAGGCTCTTCTATGTGGTTTCTTTGCTAGAATTCTGTGTCCTATCTGTCTTGTAAGGACCGCTAACTCTAATTCCATATAGGATATCTATTGTTGTATTACATCTAGTACTCCTCAGAAAAATTATTTTGAGCTTCCTCAACAACAGTATTATCAACACTAAAATCAAGAATCAAAGCCACAATATTATAAACTAATGAAAGGCACACTCTAAACACAAAACAAAAGAAAACACTTGTTAGGGAAAAAATTATTTAATTTCTAGATGCGCTGGATGACCAGATCTAGCAGCTCAAGCATCTATTATAAGTTTATCTTCCAATTTCAAGAACTATACCAATACCTTTTCATTCTTTTCAGGGGCTGCTACTGCATATATGAAATAGTTATGAAAAATTAAACAAGAGAGAAAACTAATAAAAGAATTAACAACCCAAAAAACTAATTAAATAATATAGTGTAGCTATAAGAAGTATTTAGAAACAAATACAAAAATGTGAACTAGCATTCAATGAGAAATCGAATCATGCAGTTTTTCCCAGAGATGGGTTACCAGGTCTGATTCCAACACCATGTTCTTCCCTTCAGTATTAAGGATAAAGACACTCGCTAGAGCTTCCAAGCATCCGACTCCAACCCCATTAGCTAAATCTTTTTATTATTCCAAGACACCACACTTGTATGTCCCATGTTTTCCTAACGAAGATGAATATTTCTTCACCATATCCAACAACTCAAACCTAGAAAAATGAGATGATGTTATAAATTGAATAGATACATAAAATGATACACATACTATAAATCAACTTGTTTATTAACAAGAATACAAAGAAGTAAAATCAAATAAGAATTAGCTGAGCAAATAATTGGAGCAAAATGGTAGAAAAAGAAGGGAGCTTTGCCTATCCTTCATTAAGCCTTGTTGTTATAGTTGAGCAACCAGCACCATCATCAAAATGGCCACCTTAATAAACAAACAGACATCAGCAACAAGCACAACAACTAGGAGGTGGGCTACACCAATTTGTGTTGGCTCGCAATAAATAAAGTTTTCTGGCATTCTTCTGGTTTCATCATGTTCTCCTCTTCTTGCTGTAGGCTCAAACTACCTCAATCTTAAGGCTCAAACTGCATAATATTTAAGGCTCAAACTGCATAATATTTAAGGCTCAAATAGCATCAACACAACCACAAAAATTATCATGGCGCAAGAGAAACATTTCAATAAACAAAAACAAAATCAAAAACAAAATCAAAATCAAAAAACAAAATCAAAAACAAAATCAAAATAAAAACTTTTTGTTCATGGCCCCAATTGTAGGCATCCATTACAAGCTGGTGAGATCGAGCAATAAGCTATAGATTGTTCATTTGGTTAAACTGGTGAGAGATGTGCTGCAGAAGTAGGATGGCGAGAGTTGAGGTGGAGGAAAAGCACAAGCGAGTCTGATTTCTGACTCAACCAAGGAAGTCAAGGGAAAATAATCAAATAGAATGGTGAAAAAACTTCGAGACGTTAGCATTGCCATATGTCCGTTGGTACTCGTCATAAAATTCATAATATTTAGTGATCTTCCGACTTTTTTGATTGCCCCTCATGATTGTTATCCATTGTGGATAGCGCACTTTGAGAGCCACTAGGAGTGAGACTGTCTCGACTAAATAATATCCATGATCAACATAATTCTACATCCAACTGATCAATGTCTGAGACAACAGACTTTTTTTACTGAAAGAATCATTGATTAGGTTAGTCAACCAACAAAGAACAAAACTAGAATCAAGAACAACGATGCAACCAAAAAAATCTCCTCTTATTTTGCTACACATAGGTAGAAATCATGTGCCCGCAAGTTGCTAACTATTCCTTCTTAATGAAGTGTGGAGATAAAAGCTTTGAGACTGCAAATACAATGAAAGACTTGCATTAATTTAGCTCTTTCAACTTATCATCTAATATTATTCTTTTCCTATCTCATGGATTATTTTTAAAAACAATAACATTTAATGATTAATTAAAATTAAAGAATAGCACCATGGATTCTCATTGGGAGGAGGTGAAGATGTTGGATGTTGGCATACTTATAGATTATTTCCTTTTATATTGTCTCACATCTTCTTTACAACATTAGAATGAGATAATGCATATTCACTTGTACCAAAATAATTTATTAGAGCATATGTAAGAGGAACATGAAGCCAGCCGGAAGTTTTCTTCTTCTCTTGTTTCTCTCTCAACTTTGATTCATCATTTGAAGTTGTGAAGCAAAAATATTTATTTAGACAGCAAACAAAATGGCTTCACCATGACATATTTAACCCTAAAAAATGTTTACCTGTCTCATCTTCTTCATCCCATTTTTTTGATTCCTTATTCTTTAAAATAAACAAAAATGAAAAATAGTTCAAAAATAATTCTTAATACAAAAGTTTCATAGTTAAAATAAAAACATAACATAGTTTCATCATCAATTAAACAAAATCATCCTCATAATTAGCTGGTGCATTTGTGCTAGCCTTTCTTGCGTGGTTTTGCTACTAGAACTCGGAATGCTATCTATTGTGTCAAGGCTGCTAACTGTGACTCAATATAGGACATCTACTGTTGCTTAAAAATATTACTTCCTTTCATCTCATTATTCAGTTCTTTCTTTTCTTGCATTTCTTCCTTCTAATGAGTAATCTGAACATCTTTCTCTTCTTTCATTTCCTACATGTTTTTCTTAAATTAAGTAATCTGCTCATCATTCTCTTTCATTTCTATCTTCATAACTTCAAAACATTCATTTGTTTTTAATACTTGCTATTCAACTACCTCATCCACCATTGCTATGACAGAGGAATAAGAAGCATGACTACTACAACAAAATGCCACTCCCTTCGAGCCGATATCATACACTTGCTACTTCTTATGACCTCCTATAGTCTCCAAATAAAGAGGATCATAGTCAATTGGTTGAAGATTTATAGAACCCTCAATTCATTAAGAAGCAGCTATCACTCGTTCCTTCACGAGTTCCTGTGATTAGATAGAAAAAATACGATTCGAGATATACATAAAATAAATCTAATATTTTTCATTCCACGCAACCTTTAAAATTTAATGTAGTAATATAAAAGTTTATTAATATAACAGGTTCTTACAGTAATCTGAGTCTTGTTGTCAACAAACTGCCCATCTACTTTCTTCACATGCATCTTCTTAATAAAATCATAAAAATCGGGAACTCAACTCAATTCTCTAACCTAAAGTATGCATATTTATTACGTAAAATATTAACATATATTAGAAAATTTTAGCTAAAATAATTAAAACATGCACAGATTTTATTTGTTTGGACTATTAGGCCAACTACTAAATATATAAATGTTTTAAACTTATAAATTGTACCAAATCTTGAGCGTGCTCAATGCTCGACTTTGACCCTCTTGTGTGGTGAGACATTCCTATACCTGCACCGCCTACCTTAATCCATTGGTTTTTCCTAGCTATCTTTGATTTTTTTCTTCAAATCTGGCTCCTCCCAATAATTAAGCCACTCAGGCCACTCATCCTCGGGTATAAAATTTGGCCTATCTTTTAGAATCTTAAATTTATGGACAAAATCTCAGTACCATTCAGCAGCTTTGCTCTCCCCTAATTACTTTATCTATGCATCAAATTTTTGGTCAAATGTGTATTGATTCTATATATAGAAAATTCATAAAATAACTATATTAATAACAAGGACATAATTATTTAATGCTTGAATAATAACCTTAACTAACTAAATAATTAATTTTCAATGCTTTTGTTTATTTGTTTTTTACCTAAAATACATTAAAGTTAGACTCACTTGTTGTTTCAAAAACTTTCTTCCATTAGAATGCTTTAGAATCAACCATTTTCTTGAAAGACATTGTAATTATAGCTGAACTCTTATGAGATAAAATGAAACTATAAAAATAAAAAAAAAATAACATTGAAAATAAGCAAATCATAACTATATTTAAAAATAAAACCACTAATAAGAACATCATAATTTTTAATTCAAGTAATATTTATATATTTCTTATACATCTCATCCACAATCTCTATTACTAACATAGCACTACATGTAGAGGAAGGCACAATATTTGATGATGTCGATGGTACTGTAAATGGGAGAACTATTGGTGTAAAATGTGGTGTAGAAAATGGTGATGGATCAAAAGTGTGTGCAAGAGGGATAATGGGTGGTGGCCTTATATCTGATAAAGGTAATGGTAAAGGTGTCAATGATGGTGATGGTGATGGTGATGTTGATGTTGAAGTCTGGATATGGTGGGTATGAGATGGTACTGACTATATAATAGGATATAAAATACTAGATGAATTTCATCTATTTCTGCATCCACATTCATGTCCACATACACCACATCCACGTCCTTTAGGCACCAACTACTGTACAAAAAATAAAAACATAGAACAAATAATAAAGATATAATGAACATCAGCAATGGATTTTCAACAAACTTTAGAAAATGTTTGAAACTATAATATTCTAATACAATTATAACAATTTAATTATCGGTATCACTATCATCCGCTAATGGATCTTCTGACATTTCATCTGATTCTGATGAAAGTTCCAACTCATATTTAGATAGAAAATAATCAACTTCAATTTCTATTAGGCCACCATTTGAGACACATAAGATTTATGGATCTTCATCTACATGCACAGGCTCACTATTATTTATGTCATCTTCTTGAAATACTAGTTCAATAGCTAAGTTTGCACTTCTTTGTTGAGATGTTGGTACTTCAAAATATGATTGAGCTTTAATTTTGCAAATGGCCAACCAGTCACTCTTATCATGAGATAAACTCGGATATGTGTAAAAATATACTTGAGTGGCTTTAACTTCCATAATGCATGGCTCATATTGATTAAATTTGCATTTATGGTTAACATCCACTAGCTTATAATCCAAATGAATCTTTGTACCCAAATTTCATGTAGGATTAAACCACTCGCATCTTAAAAATACAATCCTATTATTTTCGAGTCTAGGATACTCCAACTCAATAATTTCTGTGAGTTGACCTATAGTAATCAATCTCATCTGCACTATAACTTTAGCCTTTAATGAATACACCACTATTCATAGTTTATTTAGAAGAACCATGTCCTATTGTGTGAAATTTATATTTATTGATAAAATACTTAGGATAGGTTGTCACATATCTAAATGAGCCATTACTTAGATTCTGTATGAATATGTTCGAATCTCCATTTGAAGGATCATTTGTCTATTGCATAATTCAAAAATTAAGTTAAATACTAAAAGATACTAATAAATAAAAAAATAAAAAAATTAAAGCTTAAGAATTCTCACATAGTTCTTGAACCAATTCGCAAATTTTATTTCTAGCATAGAATCGACCTCATGGCTATAAATAGTTGGTTGCCTATGTTTTAACTGCTCAACATAAACACTACACAAATAAAAATAGAGGGGAAATAATGGATATCAAATTTTAATTATTCTTATTCGGGACATAATTAAATAATGATTAAACCTTCGACCATTTTGGCTATGTATACTCAATAAATGGTGCACCCTCTTTACAATTAAGTAAAACATAGCTCTGGGTTGCATTGTACTCTTCATATATCATACATCATTCTTTGATTTTCCAAATGCTCTTCTAGGGTGCTTGTAAATAGATATCTTGCATTGTACTCTTCATCATTCCGATGCACATTTCTATTCTTTGTATTGACACGATTCTCAAAATAATAAGAACAAAAATATGATGCTTGTTCTACTAAATATACATTGCAAATTGAACCTTCAACTTTTGTCTTATTTCTAATATTCAATTTCAACTTACGAAGATACCTACAACCATTATGTTAGGTTTCAATTTAATCAAATAACAATTTTAATTTATGCTTGAAATAATAAAACATAGCTACTAATATTTATTTACCTTTCAAAAGGATACATCCACCTATATTGCACTAGGCCGACTATCCTTGCTTCATATGCCAAATGGACTGGTAAATGCTCCATTGAGTCATACAAGCTTAGTGGGAATATTCATTCAAGCTTACAAAGAATGAAAGGAATGTCATTCTCTAGTCTCACCATGTCATCTATTTTGATTGTGGTTGCAATTAGATGTTTGAAGAACAAACTAAGTTATGTAAGGACCTTCCAAACACTTAGGGGAAGTATTTCACACAAAGCAATTGGTATTAATCTCTACATAAATACATGACAGTAGTGACTTTTTATTCCAAATAACATAAGATTCTTCATATCCACACATCTACACATATTTGACACATATCCATCAGAAAATTTCAAATTCTTAACTCATTCACACAATGTCTTTCTTGCCTTCTTATCAAGTGTTTAACAAGCTTTACAGTATTTTCTTATAGTCTCATTCTATTACAATTCAGGATGCCGATAGTAATCATTCAACTCTTGTCTTTATTTTAAAGTATCTTTGTTTTTCTGTATACATTAAGGATAGTATTTGAAAACATTGTCAAATACATTTTCTCGATATGCAATATATCCAAGTTATGATAAATTAAATTGGACTTCCAATAGGGAAAGTCCCAAAAAATACTATAAGAGGCTATAAGAAAACATCCAACATGTCTTTTAGATTTTTTGTCCCTGGAACCAATATTGACATATACATATATTGCTCCTTCATACACAACCATGAAGGAAAATTATAAGGTGTCACTTTCATTGGTCATGTTGAATACTATTGTCCAGATATGCCAAATGGCTGAAAACCATCAGTGTAGAGACCCAATCTCACATATTAACTTTCAAATGCAAAATCTAGATATATATGATTAAAATGCTTCTAAGAAAGTGAATCTGATGGATGACGCATCACTCTTTCTTCAAACTCATGCTCAGAATGCCACCTCATATCATGTGCTGTAGCATTTGATGCAAATAGTCTTTATAATCAAGGAATTAAAGAAAAGTAATATATTTTTTAAAAGAAACTTTCATCTTTTGTCACATATCTAAAACACGAGAGGTGCCTTCTTAAATCGAGGATTATCACAAAACTTACATTGAATTAAATCACTATCACCACCCCAATATAACATACATCCATTTAAACAACAATTAATCTTTTCCACTGGTAGACCGATACCTTGTAGTAACTTCTTAGTTCTGTAAAAGTTGTTAGTGACCAAATTATTATCCAGAACAATCTCATTAATCAGTTCTGTCACCTGATTAAATAATTTCTTAGACATATGATTTTCTGACTTCAAGCTTGTAAGTCCATCCACACAAGTAACAATTACAATGTATTTTACAACTAGGCCACAACTCATTATCTGCAGCTTTAAGCATATCCTAAAATTTTTGAGCTTCAGGATTAGGTGGTTCATCCATGTAATCCATATTGAAGTCATCACCAGCAGCTTCCATGACCATTCTATGATATGTTTTTGATGTTTCTTCATTACATACATATGATTCAGTACCCTCATTTTTGTCAATGTTCAGAGCCTTTGTTCTTCCTCATGATAAATCTAATCAAAATAATTTGGTACAAAACCATATTTTGCCACATGATATCTAATAGTGTTTACATCATGAAAAGTCATATTCTGACACTTGTAGTTATTACATGGACACTTAATTTTATCTCCATCCATCTATCTTGATTGACGACATGCAAAGTTGATGAAAGTTTCTAACCCACTCAAAAAATCTTTATTCAAAATTCCATGCTTAAACCATTTGTACATTCACTAATGATCTGAACTCATTTTTCCTTATTATATTTGCAAAGAATAATGCTCAATCATAATTCTAAATAAAACTTACAATGACTTCAAATTATACTAATAATTAGATAAAATAACTTATAGATGAATATGCAAATATAATTAATCATGAATATCTAGGAAATGCATTTGAATAATATACATGAAGAAACATAGACAATTTTAGCACGGTAAAGATTAAAAGATATCATGCTATTGCTAGATAAAGGGAGCAAACCACGTGAAAGAACAAGAAAGGGAAGCAAAAAAAGAAAGAAATTGAATGTTTAAAGGAGTAAGCTTCTCATTTCTCAATGAAGATCAAAGACCAAAATTTCTATTTTAATTCAACTCAATCTTTGAATATTAAAATAAATAGGAAATAAAAAATTAATGGAATGAAGATCCATTCCAATAACTTTTGTAAAATTAATTAATGAAAAAATAAAACATGAACAAAAACATATTTGGACTATAAAACATATCATACAAAGTATTCAACTAGAAAATATAGATGTGAACCAAGTTATAATTACAGATTTCTAGCATTACAAATATGGATTGATTAGAGATATAAACTATTACAGACATTAACATTAACATAATTTGTGTAAAACTACAATTAAAAGATAGTTTGGTAAATAAAACTTACATACACATCAATTAATACCTAATCAATATGAAGGATGAGAACTTATTAATTTAGCAAAAATTATAGATATGACCATCACTTATATATTTTTCCTGATTAGATATTTAAAAAAAAGGCTAAATTTGGGCTAGAGTAGCCCGAGAGAGCTATTTTTCACAATGCCCAAATAGTTAATGGGTAAATCAACCAAATGGCCACATCACTTTTTTAAAAGCTTCTAAAATGGGATTAATTAATTTCATCAAACAATTACATAGCTATAATTGCAAATAACTTAAAAAATCTTTTAATATACTCATATTATAATTTTACACCAAAACATAAGATTGCAAATATATAAAGAGAGAAAATAAAATGATACACATAAATACAAACAAAAAACTATACATACATGTGTGTGTGTGTGTATCATATATCAAAAGTATAATCATCTACACAAAAAAATTTATTAACATAAGCTAAATCTAAAATAGCTGAAAAGAAAAAAAAAATAAAAGGAAAACATATGCTATATTAAGAGTATCATATATCAAAAGTATTATAAAATGCATTAATGATAATTTTTGATTTTTGTTTATCATTAATTTTTTATTGCTAAATATTGAATTTATCAAAAAATATACTACTAGAATAACATTAAATCTAAAATATCACACTAATATTAAAGATATTTTTCATATTGGAATTTATGATCCATTAAACTATTTTAATTAAAAAACATTACTTTGATATATTGATTCTTAGTAATAATATTAGAATCAAAATTAGATCATAGTCAAATTGTTGAAAATCATTATTAAAAGATGTGTTTCATCTTGTTTGATTTTTTTTGTTTTTATTTAGTTGTACAATATTTTTTTAACATTTTTAATTTTGTGTATGTGTGACAAAAAAATTGGAAATTTATTTTTGTAAAAAAGTATATTAGTTCACATGTTTCATTGTAAAGAAAAAAAAATGTGGAGGTAAAGTAAACATAGACCACACTAAATAAACAACTTCACCCGCATCACACATCTACTACTTTGGATATATATATACTATATGCACATTTTTTTAAAAAAATGAATGGTTACTCTCTTACTAATGAAATTATCTATCATATTACTCATGTGAACATTATATAATGATGGAAAAATAACTTATTATAAATGTATACACAAAATAAGGCACCATGCACGGCTAGTATGCTTAGAGAATAGTATGGTATCTTGCTCTTCTTTGAATTTTAAAAAATTACAGTACCTTACTCTTCTTCTACTTTTATTAGTATTTCTTCGTCCTCTTTTACTATTATTCTTTGAATTAAGAGCTAGCACACTTTTTGTTGATTTGAAATCGATTAAACATTAAAAAAATGATCATTAAAAGAAAAAAACTTCACACTTTGATTTATTGTTAACACACAAGAACTCAACAAAAAAGCACCATTTAGATCACTGCCAATTTTAAATTTGCAAAACTCATTACTAAATTTCAATAAATTTTAACTAATTTTAAAATAAACACAGAGAGAGAGAGAGAGAGAGATAAATGTTCTTTGTTTGATACATAGAGACGACAATACGGGGGGAAAGACTGGGTCGCATACGAAAAAAAAAATTAGAAACAAAATTATTTTATAATAAACCATAAATTTTATTATTTCATAAATAATATATTTATGGTTAATATTTAAAGAAATTCGTAAGGGAATTTTTATATTATTATTTATAAAATAATAAAATAAATTTCAGAAATAAAAAAAATTTATGGTTATAACAATAGAAAAAAGAAACTAATATTACTAATAACCATGAAAACTATTTATAGGTAATTAAATTTTCATATTACTTATTTATTAAAAAAACATATTATTTCATATAAGTATTGATAAATTATATAAATGTATAATAAATCATCTCAATTTAAAAAAAATAAATAACCAAGTAAATAAGAATAAGTGACATATCAATAATATTCAAACAACTATTAAAATATCTGACCATAAAAAAATTATAATTAACATTATTCAAAAAAAATAAAATTAAAATTTAATTACTTAAAAATATAATTCATTAAAATAAGATGACAAATAAATGCATTAATAAAAAAAAGACAAAAATAACCAAATTTGAACTTGTATATTACTATAACAATGATTATCAACTTGTATATATACATAAAAATATCCCTCTATGATATATCATTTCTTCATATGATATATACATTATAGAGATAATCTCTTTGTATGCACACAAGAATCATATTGCATTCACTATTATCTTAGTTGCACATTATATTAAAGTATAAACTTTTATATATAATGGAATATGATTATATAAATATACAGTTTAGATATAATCTTGTGTTTAAAATATTTTTATAAATGTTACATATATATAAATTTATATAAGGTAACACTTTTATAAATATTATATATAGATATATATCACATTTATATAAACATTATAATATTATATTTTATATAAAAATTTATATGTTATATAAATGTTTACAAATATGTATAATATTTTATATGTTATATAAATGTTATATAAAAAATATATAAAGTGATAGTTGTATGTAAATGTGTGTATAAATATTTATACATATCTATAAATATGTATATATACATTATATATTTATATAACATATCAATGTTTATATATAATATAATACGTTTATATATATTAAAGTATAAACATTTATATATAATATCATATGATATATAAAATGTATACAAGTTTATATATAATGTTATCTGTTTATAATATTTTTTGAGACAATCAAAATAGAATCCAGTAAACATTGAGTTTGTTTTTTCTTAAGTTACAGAAGCAAAAACATTAAGCATAATTTTTTTATTAGTAGACAGAAGCAGAAAACAATATGCATACATTTAGTATTTGAAATCCATAAATCCTAAAAAATTAAATAGTAAAAGAACAAGTTTACACTTTGTTTCATTAATGGGGGAGAGTCAAATCATATAAATGATGTGAAAATAGAAGAAAGAAGAATAAAAATTGAAGGAAAATTAAAAAAAAAATTAAACAACATATTAATGTATAATCAAACTCTACCAGTGGTAATCAAATTGAGAGAGACAGAGAAATGTATAATATTCTGAAGGTGAAGTGCAATGATAATCTTACATAGGTAACAAGAAGTGGTAGAATTTGTTTAGTTGCTCCGTAATCCCGTTTCACTTCTCCTCTCTTCCTGCTTCGAAAAAATAGAAAAAATGTTTAAGTGCTCGAATGACTTAGTGTTTTTTATCACGGAAACTATAATAAAATATATATGTAAATATATAGAAAAAAAAGACAAATATATAAAAGTAAACGAAAATTATAAAAAATAAATAATTTAAAATAAAAAAATGAAATATATTTTTATTTAAACAAATATTATTTCATAAATAAATAAAATAATATATATTATAATAAAGTATTTCATACACACACACACACACACACACACACACACACACACACACACACACACACAACCACACACACACACACAACACACCACACACATATATATTATATATAATATATATATTATATTATATATTATGGTTATACATTTTTTAAGAAATCAAATAAATTATTATCAATATAATATGAAATAATTATAAAGGCATAAAATTCATATTATTTGATATAATTATATAATTTATAAAATTCCAAAAATTACTTAAAGTGAGAAGATCAATAAAAAAAGTTATATTTATTATTATAATAAACATTGAATATTATAAGGTAATAGTAAAGATCTTACTCAATTGATTAATTCTTATAAATTTAGTAGGGACAAAAAATAAAACTTGAATTCAAATAAACTTAGGGTTAGTTTGATATTACTTTTCAAAAGTATTTATAGGGCTAAAAATAATTTTAAGTATTTTTAGGACAAAAAATTTTATTAGTAATTTTTTAAATAACTCTTTTGAATTTGTAAAAGAATACTTAGTATTCTTTTAATAACCACATTAAGATATTTATTTTTAAATCATCAAAAAAATTTTGAAGTAATTAAAACATATATGTATTTATCTTTAAATATCAATTTATTTTCTTTTAAATTTTTTGAAAATTTTGAAATTTTTTTATAATTAAAAAATTCAAATCTTTTTATAAATATTTTTTAAAAGATTCCTATAATTATAAAAATATATTTTTTACTTTAAATAATATAAATATTTACTTGTTTATTCGTTAATTAGAAATTTATATAAATTTTTTTTATTTAATCATAGAATTAATTATTTTAAATTTTATAGTAGTAATTTTTATGATGTTCATTTATTAATAAAAATATCTTTAAAAATGATTATAATTAAATAATTAATTATTTAATTTATTAATACAAATATTTAAATATCAAAATTCAATATTTCAAAAAAATAATTTGTAAAATTTTTTTAAAATTTTATAATCTAAAAATAATTATTTTAGTCTTATTAATATAATGTTTTATGCATATTTAATTTTTGAAATTATTCTTTAAAATATCCTATTTTTATAATTATAGAGGAAATTGTATCTTTCAAAGATTGCTCATACATAGACCAAGATATACTTTTAATATACAAAAGTACTTAATATTAAAAACAAAAAATATAAAAAAAAATTAATCATTAAAAAATAGTGACAAAATTATTCTATCCCAAATAGCTAGGGAAAAATCACTTAGCTAAATGCAATATTATGTAATTTTATTTAAGAAAATCGCATGTAATTAAATTAATAGTAAAAAAAAAT
>JAREIK010001439.1:0-78184 GCA_029783825.1 Sapria himalayana
ATAGATTCTATAGAATCTATCTATAGAATCTATACATAGATTCTATAGATAGATTTGATAGATAAATTTGTAGATTATATAGATAGATTTGTTAGTAATATATATTGATAGATTAATTAGATATATATAGATATATTAGATACAAAAGATAAATAAATAGATAGATTATATAGAAATATTTATTGTTAGATTAATCAGATATATTTAAATATATTAGATACAAAAAACAAATAAATAGATAGATAAATTAGATACTAAGATATATTGATACATTAATTTTATATACATATATATATATATCTTAGATTCAAAAGATAGATAAATAGAAAGATAGATATTTAAATAGATTAATTAGATAGATAGATTCGAAAGATAGATAAATTATATAGATAGAGAGATTAAATAGATAGATATATTAGATTACTGATTAGATAGATTGATAGAATAAATGTAAGATAAATAGATAGATTGATTGATAGATTAGATAGATTGAGCGATTGATTGTTAATTGATAGGTAGATTAGAGAGGGTAGTTAGATTAGATAGATAGAGTGCTTTATTACATAGATAGATTGATTAGATAGTTATAAATATATATAGATTAGATAGAATTATTGATTTAATCTTTTAGAAGAAAGGAAGATTGATTAGATAGATATATAGATTAGATTGATTAGAAAATATGATAGATATATAGATTGATATATTAGATACTTTCATTCTTAGATTAGATAGATTGATAGAATGATTAAATGATTGATAGATTTTATAAATAGATAAATATAGAGATAGATTAGAAAGATAGAAGAATAGAATAGATAGATATATTGATTGATTGTTTAGATAAATAGAGAGATAGATAACTTGATAGATTAGATATATAGTTAGATACAATAAATAGATAGATTAGATAAATAGATAGATTAGATAGTTAGATAAATAGATATATTATATAGATAGGATAGATAATAAAGATAGATTATATAGATAGATATGATACATATATAGATAAATTAGTTAGATAGATAGAGAGATAAATATATTATATATATTAATAGGTAGAATATATTGATAAATAATTAGATATATAGATATTAAATTAGATAGATTAGATAGATAGATAGATATATAAATTAGAAAGAATATTAGATAAACTGATTATATAGATAAGATAGATAAATATATCGATATATTAGAAAGATAGCTAAATTAAATATATAGATATATAGATTCATAGATAGATTATATATATATATATATATTATATAGATAGAAAGATTATATAAATAGATAGATAGGCAGAGATATTAAATAGATAGATAAATAGATATAGAGAATAAATTGATAGATAAGTCGAAAGATTAAATAGATAGATAGATAAATTAAATAGATAGATTATATAGATAAGTAGAGATATTAAATAGATAGATAAGTAGGTAGAGAGATTAAATAGATAAATTAAATAGATAGATTATATAGATTAGATAGATTGATAGATATATAGATTAGATAGAAAAATAGATAGATAGATTAGATTTATAGATTAGATAGATTGATAGATATATAAATTAGATAGAAAAATAGATAGATAGATTAGATTTATAGATTAGATAGATAGATGGATAGTGATTAGAAAGATAGTTTGATAGATTAGCTATATATATAAATATATAGATTAGATTAAAGAATTAGATAAATTGTTAGATATATAATTTTGAAAGATATTTAGATCGATTAGATATATAAATCAATAAATAGAGAGATAGATAGATTAGATATAGATATATTAGATATATAGACATATATATATATATATATATAAGAGAGATAAATTGATTAGATATATAGATGGATTTGATAAATAGATTAGATAGATAGATTCTGTAAATAGATAGATAGATTAGATAGATAGATAAATAGATTAGAAATATTAGATCAATTGAAAGATAGAATAAAATTATAGATAGAAAGATATATAGAATAGATAGAATGATATATTGATAGATAAATTTGATCGATAAATATATAGTTAGATTAGATAGATTAGATAAATTAGATAGATTAGATACATATATCGATTATATATATTGATAGATTAGATAAATATAGCGAATAAATAGATAGATAGATTAGATATATAGATAGATTAGATAAAAATTTAGATTAGATAGATATCTCTGATAGATAGATGTAGAGATTTGATAAATTAATTAGATAGATATATTAGATAGCTAGTTCGATATATAGATTATACAGAGAGAAAGACATACTTTTAAAGATTAGATAGATATTTAAATAGATAGATTAGGTAGATAGATTAATAAATAGATAAATAAATTATAAAAATATTAGATAAATAGATTATTAAGATTAGATAGATAGTTAAATATATAAATAGATTAGAATGATAGCTAGATTAGATATATCGATATATAGATAGATAGATTAAATATATATCAATATAGATTATATAGATTAATTAGATAGATAGATAGGTAGTGAGATTAGATAGATAAATTAAATAGATATATAGATTAGATAGATATATCTATATATCTAACTACTTATTCTATTTATTTATCTATTTAACATATGTGACTATATATCCATCTAATATCTATCTAATCTATGTATCTATATATATATATATATATATATATATCAATTCGATTAAACAATATAATCAATCTATCAAATCTATCTAATCTTCTATCAATATAATCCATCTATCTATTTATCTATATAATCTAAATCTCTCTCTATCAATGTAATCTATATATATATATATATATATCTAATCTATCTCCATATATATATATATATATATATATATAATCTATCTATATATCTATCGATCTAATATATATTTCTATCTAATCTATCTCTTTATCTATCTATTTAATCTATCTATCCATATAATCTATATATTGATCTATTTATATAATCTATCTATTTATCTATCAAATCTATCTATCGATTTATCTAATCTAACTATCTATCAATTTAATATATAAATCAATTTATATAATATATCTATTTATCTATCTATCTCTATAAAAGATATAATCTATATATCTAATTTATCTAACTCTCGATCTATCTAATCTATATATTTATCAAACTATCTATATCTATATAATATCTCTAACTAACTAATCAATTAATATAATCTATCAATCTATATATTATATTTATCTATATATATATATATATCTCTCAAATCATTCTATCTAACTAAATATCCTATTTATCAATCAATCTAATCTATATAATCTATCAATATATATTCTAGTCTATATATCTAATGTGTCTATATACTCTATCTATATATTAATCTAATCTAGTTATCTATCTATTTATCTATATAATTTATCTATATATCTATCTATTCTATTCATCTCTCTCTAAAATCTATCTATCTTTATATCTATTTATCTATTTATCTATTTATCAAATCTATATTATATATCTTTATAATTAATCAATCTATTTAATCTATATTTCTATTATCAAATCTATCTATCTATCAAATAAATCAATCTATCTATTTATTATATGTAATCTATTTAAATTATCTATCAATCTCTTTAATTTATCTAATCTATCTATTTATCTTTCTATCTATTTATTTATGCATCTATCTAATCTAACTATCTATTAAAATTATCTATCTATTGATCTAATCTATCTAATATATCTATATATCTATTTATCTATCTAATCTATTAATACTAATTATATATCTATCAATATATCTAATATTTCTATCTGTTTATCTATCTATCTAATCTATCAAATCTATCTATATATTTATCTAATCTATCAACATATCTATCTATCTATTTATTAACTAATATATCTATGAAACTTTCTAATCTTTCTATTTATCTCTATTTCAATCTATCAATTTATCAATCTTTATATCAATTTATCTAATCTATCTATCAATATCTTTATTCTATCAATCTCACTAATATATAGATAAATAGATATTATAGAGAGAGAAGAGATATATATATATATATATATATATATATCTAATCTATCTAATTTTTCTAATCTATCTAATCTATCTATTAACATATCTATCTATTTATATAATAGATCTATATAATCTATTTATATATCTATTTATCTATCTATCTAATCTTTATATCTATCAATCATCTATTTATCTATCTAATCTATCTCTATCAATCTATCTATCTATCTAATCTATCAATCTAATATTTCTACCTATCTATATTTCTAATTAATCTTACTTTTTATCTAATTATATAATATTTTTATTTATCTATCTATATATTAGTCTATCTATCCAACTATCTAATATCTCTGTCTATATATCTATATATCTAATCTATATATCCATCCATCAATTTTTCTAATCTATTTATCTTTTGATCTATGTATTATATCTATTTAATCTATATATCAAATCTATCTATCTATCTCTCAAATTTATTTATCTATCTAATCTATATATCTATCTCTCAAATTTATAAATTTAATCTATCTAACTATTTATCTATCTAATTTATCTATCTATTTAATTTATATAATTATATATATAATCTATCTAATATTTCTCTCAAATCTATCAATCTATTTAAACACTTTCTATCTATATACGAATCTAATATTTCTATTTAACTATCTATCTATCTAATCTATATATCTTTCTATCTCTATATCTTTCTCACTATATATCTAATATATCTTTATATCTAATCTACCTATCTAATATATCAATCTATACATATCTATCTATGTATCAATCTAAATATCTATTCTATCTAATTTTCTATCTATCTAATCTAGCTATTTATCTAATCTTTCTAACTATCTAGTGTATATATATATATATATATATATATTTATCTAATCTACGTATCTATCAGAACTTTATTTCTATCTGTACATCTATCTAATCTATCAAATAATCTTATCTATATAGCTATTTAATCTATCTATCTAATCTATATATCAATCTATATATCATTCTATTTATCAATCTAAGAAATCAATATATTTATATAATCCAACTTTCTATCAAATCTATCTATAAAGCCAATCTATCTATCCTATCCTATCTATCTAATCAATCTATCTATAGAATCTAGGTATATAATCGATGTATGTATCTAATTTATCGATCTATCTATCTATTGATATATATATATATATATATATATATATATATATATATATATATATATATATATATATATATATATATATATATATATATTTCATTTTATCTATATCTATTTATATATTAGATAGAAAAAAAAGTTTAGATAGAAAGATAAATAGATAGATTAGATAGATAGAGGGAGAGTTTAGATAGGTATATACATATATATATATATATATATATATATATATATATATATATGTATGTATAAATATATAATAGATAGATACAAGAATATATTAGATAGATTATTAGATAGATACGTATATTAGATAGATAGTTATATCGATTAGATAGATAAATATATTGATTAGATATATAGATACATAGATACATAGTTTAGATAGATATAATAAATAACAAGATAGATAAAGAAATAAATAGTTGTTATATAGATAGATTAGATGATTAGAGATATAGATCGATAGATAGATATATTAAAATAAAGATTTATAGATTAGATAGATATATATTTAGATTATAAAACTAGATAAAAAGATACTTATATTAGATAAAAAGAACTATTGATAGATTAGATATTAAGATAGATATATTGATAAATAGATATATAAGATATACATATATAGATAAATTATTTAGATAGATAAATTAAAAAATAGATATATATCTAACTATATATCTGTCTAATATTTATATAATCTATCTATCTATATATCTATTAATTCTAAATATCTACCTACCAATCTAATCTATATATCTATCTAATCTATCTAATATATCCATCCATCTATGTATCTATATATGTATTTATCTATTTATCTCTCTTTATATAACTATCAACACTATCTATCTTTCTCTCTAATATAATATCTTTCTATAGATAGATAGATATATATATATCTAAAATATAATTCTATCTAATATATCTATAAATTTATCTTATCTATCTATCGATCAAGTCTATCTATTTATGTATCTATCTAATCTCTCTAGTCTATCTATTTATGTATCTATTTAATCTCTCTAGTCTATCTAAGTATATAACTATCAAATCTATCAATATATCTATTTAATCTAGCTAATTTATCTGATCTATTATCTAATCTAGTTATATATATATATATAGATAAATATATAGATATATTAGATAAATAGCTAGATAGATAGATTTGATAAATTAGATAGATAGTCATTAGATAGATTAGATATTTAGATAGATAAATAGATAGATATATAGATAGATTGATAGATAGATATGTATATAGATAGATAGATAGATAAATAGTTTGATATATTAGATAGGTAGATAGATTAGATAAATAGTTAGAATTAGATGAATTAGAATAAGGGGAAGAATAATAAAAAATAGAAAGAAAATATAAAGAAGGAAAAAAAAGAACAAAGAGATGAAAGAATAAAAATAGAGAGAATAAAAAAATAGTACAAAGAGAAGAATGAATATAAAGGCAGTGAATTTATTTCCAATAGAAATAAGAAAGAGTATTATATATTTATATTGTGAAAGAAGTTATCTATCACCATGTATGATTAGTCAACTATCTTCTCTTTCTTCACCATGTATGCCTATTGAGAAAGAAGTTATTCTATAGTCTAACTTTTATTCTATCACTATGTATAATCACAACTAAACCATTTATGAATTTATCACACTTAATAAGATGAACTAACCCTAAGGTCTAGGATTTATATTGTAAATCCTATTTATCTTATCTACTAGAATAGTTGTTGAGTATTGTTGACTGATCATACTGCATATATATTCATTATTGAATTGATATTTGGATGATCCACTTTATTACTTGTATGACCTATATATTTGTGAAATAATGTTAGATAAGAGACTCTCGTTAAACACTTAAAGTAGCTTTAGGGATGCATCTAACCTAATTAATTTACATTATAACAAAGTCATAACAATAGTAAAAAAAAAAGTAGATTCGTAAGATTTTTTCTAACTCAATATGCTTGTAATTTTCAAATAATTAGAGTTATATAGAACAATAATTATTATTTAAATATTTGAAAGCTTGCAATTATTGGATGAACTACCTAATTATTTTTCATTGTCCATCTGAATGAAGGATCGATTATGTCATATGAATTGAGTCATTATTTTCAAAGACACACTATCATATTTATTTTCATAAAACTTCTATAAGCTATTTAATTATTTGTAAATTATACACTCTAGTTCTAGTGGTTGATTCATGTATGTCTTTGAAACATAAAATATTTTATATACTTTCAACCTTAACCCTCTGATCCATACAAGTAGCTAATCTTTATAATGGTAAAATATTCATCTAACATTTTATAAATTTTCTGTGTTTCTTTACATATTTAACTAAAAATGGATATTTCCAATATTCTTGAAACACTTAACTCATATAGTAAATACACATATGTGTAATGCAAGATATATGATTGTATACTGGATAACTCATATTAGTACTATTGTAAAATATCTTTACAATTTTGAAAAATCAAAAGTCAATCTTCCAATTATATGTAGTTATTGAAATGTCACATGTTTAATTAATTATGAAATCATATAAAATAATTTCATAGCCAACAAAATATTTCAACAATAGGTATATTGATTTTTAATGATGTTGAGCATTATATTTGAATTTTTTGTTTTTAGGCCTGCTAATTCAAATAAAGTCTAAAATTATTATAGTTTCTTTGATATAATTTAAGAGATATTTATATAACTTTTAAGGAAGGTAAAATTAATTATAATTCATCTTGTACAATTAAATAAGTAATATAAGTAATATAAGCAATATATCTCATAAGAAAAAATGCACCTTGTTGACCGCCTAAAGTTCTTATGCATAACTTTATTGTGACACAATTTTTTGAATTATTATCAGAGTATTACTAAGTTTTTTTATGTTAATTTCATAGTATTTAAATTTTGTTTTGACTCTCATATGGTAGTCATCTTCATGGTAAAATATTTGGAGAAATTCTAATAGTTTCTTTTTTATGTCTAGCTTAAATCAGCATAATGGACAATATTACATATTAATTAAATATTATTCTAAGTATTCCATATGCCTTAGGTCACATTGTAATGCCACCATAATGTTAAGTTGTTCAATTATAGGTTCTTTATCAAATTTTAAATATTTTATGACATATTACCCTATAAATATTATGAGAAGTGAGCTGGACATATTTTTGAATAAAATATATATTCCAATTAACTTCTATAAATTTTATTAGAATACTCATAATAGTAATCAATATAGCAAACACTTATCTTACAATTTCATAGTTATATATGAGTGGGGTCATTGAAGCTTAATCATATCTAATTTTTAGTGACACAAAACTAGGTTTGCTTAGGATCTAATAAACCATGGTTTTGGTACATTATTTTGCATGTCTTCTTAGGCACTTCATCCCACTATTAATTGTGCATATATATGTTTTTTTATAATATCTATGACTGAATTTTATGTCACTCTTCTAACTTTTTTCTTTTATATTATATTGAAGTAATTCTATATAATAGACATTTGTCTAATAAGAATTAGTTTTTTTATTTGCATTGGAAAGTCTATGAGGTAAACTATATGAGGTGGGAGAATAAATAACAAGCACGAAGGTGGTCGAGATGGTCTTTGTGGAGACTAAGCAGATGAAGCAAGTGAAAGAGTTGCCTTCTGAGGGACTAGAGGGGGTGGATGCACTAATGGAAACAATGTCAAGTGGGCAGACAGATTCAGTGTTAGAGAGCAGCAGCGAGGCATCACATCTGGAAGTGGAGTTTCAGGCACCTAATGGATATTAGGAGTTTTGGTCACGCAAAGGCCCAAAGACCAGTATTAAGTAGATTTTCGATATCATACACCTTTTGAGGAGTGAGAGTAGGGTCCACAATACCTCTCCGATGGTAGGTAGTCCCTCCACGGATGAGCCTTCTCCATTGAGTGCGGTTGCAAATAATGAGTTAGTCATGCATGGTTCTGAGACGGGTGGCTAGACAAATATGTTACTGGAGATGGTTGAGAGCAGTGAGTCAGACATCGTCAAGACCTCATGCCCTGGGACAAATTTTGGAAAGATAGTGGAGGAAAGCCTTTCATCAAGTGAGTCCTCTTCTACTTTGTTAGATCCTGATTTCTGGCTAGAAGTTGTCAATGATGTTCCATAGATAGAGTCGAAGATTTCTCCTGCTTCATCGAGTGGCAGATGGAAAAGATGAGTGGGTCATCATGAAGGTGTGGTAGGCAAACCACCTCTCTCTAAGGTCCCTACGAGCCTACCTCCCAAATCATGTTGAGACTAGGCATCCTCCCATGGATGGAGAAGACTTATGGGTCTCACATTGTGATGTGGCTGTGATGCATGGTTTTAGAATATTGGACATTTAGCCGTTGGGCACCATGTTTGATGATGATTATTTTGTAGCTATTACAATGGACATAGAAAATAAGGTCATTCCCTTTTAGAACTATAGCATGGGGGAGGGAGACACTTCACCTATGAGGATGAAGGAGGATCCTTGCTCACATGTGTAGGGTTTAGATTTAGAGATGACATGTTTACTTCGAGTAAACATGATACATTTGTGCAGATATCTTCACCACTAGAGATGAGGGTATGGAATAGAGGTGTCAAACGTGCCGGGCCGGCCCGGCCATGCACGAGGCACGGCACGTTCTTAAACCGTGCCCGGGCCTGTGCCATGCCTGGGTTAAGATATTCGCCTGCCGTGCCGTGCCTGGCCCGGCACGGGTCCATCCCGTGCCGGTTCACGCAGGCATGCGTGGCACTGGCGGTGTGTCACGCGTGCCGTGGCGTGAGTCGTGAGTCACGACTCACGCCTTGTGACCCAGCCGGCCGTCCCCTGCCCCCCCCCCCAGTAAAAAGACCTCGGGTCGGGTCTGTTTGGACCCGACCCGCGGTCTTTTCTGCCGAAACCCGAGTCCCGACGCCCATAGAACCGATCCGAGCAAAATCCAACGGCAAAAAAAAAAAAATCAAACTCCACCGATTTTCAGCCCTTGGATTCACCTCCAACGGCTAGGGGGCAGAATCCAACGGTCCTCGTGATTCTGCCCCTTAAAAATCGTAAAAAAATTCAAAAAATTAATAAAAAAATATCTTTTTTTATTAAAAAAAACATTCTTTAGCCTATAAATTCTACCCCCCTCCCTATAACATTTATGTTTTTCAAAAAACATAAAACCTCTCAATACTTTCTCTCTCTTACATAAACCGTGCATCTCTCTCTCGGGCCTCGTGATTTTGATTTCGGCTTGGATTTTCGTGAAACTCAACTTGAGTTTTGAACATCAGAGCTTCCTACGGTGCACCTTGTACGTGAATGACCTCATTGCTTTTACCGGGTAATATATTTTACGTTTTTTTGTACTTTCTATCTCTAAAGCTTCTCTCTCTAGAAAAACTTACGAAAAATAAAAAATGACAAATACACCTAACACGTATTTAAATTTGGAAAATGAAAATGTTAGTGTTACACAGACGTCTGTGGCTCCTGAAACTTTGGTTTCTCCTGTCGTCTCAGCCCAAAGTTCTAAAAAACAAAAAACTAGGAGGACTTCTGTAGTTTGGAATCATTTTAAAATCATAATACAAGTAAATGTTAGGGGTGATGAACTTGAAATGACACAGTGAAAATATTGTATGAGACTTTTAACATGCAAGAGTACATGTGGGACTAGGCACCTTAAGAGGCATGCTGAATTATGCACCAAAAAACATGGACCCTTAGATCCTAGGCAAACCCGAATTGGCACTACATTTTTTTAGACTGGATCGAGTGCAGTCTCAAAGTTTACTCCCTTCGTATACTCCAGCGAGTTGGGTAGGGACGGCATGGCCAGGCTCATCACATTGATGGGTCTTCCGATCAGATTTTCGGAAGATCCGAGGGTAGTGCGCATCATGCAGACTTATTTTCAGCCATCCTATCGTAGGATTCCTAGGTCCACATCTAGGAGTGACATACTAAAGATATATAAGTTAGAAAAACAAAAAATAATTAAGGAATTTTTGGCATTTAGTGGAGTGGTGTCCGTGACGTCCGATATATGGACATGTCACGATGATTCTTCTTATGCATGTCTCACGAGTCACTATGTAGATTCTAACTGGACAATCAATAAAAAAATATTAGGATTCACTGAGATTCTTCATCCTCATGATGGCCCGGCCATTTTTGAGTGTATGATGAAAATATTTAGGGAATATAAAATTCAAAATAAAGTTTTTAGGGTCACTTTCGATAATGCTGCTAATAATGCAGTAGCGATCAATATGTTTGTTAGGAATATTAGAGACGCACCATTAGGAGAGATCTTCATGTCATATGCATGTGTCATGTGATTAACCTGATAGTTCAAGCGGGTATGAAGGTGTGTTCCCCCGCGTTAGAAAGTATACGCAATGCACTCAAGTATATTCGCACTCCTCGCTGACTACAAGAGTTTGGTAATCTCTGTTTGTCTGCGAATCTTAAGAAGAAGAAATTCCAATCGGATGTGAGACATCGTTGGAATTACACGTACCTGATGTTGGAATCATGTGTTGGATACGAACACGTGATATCCGACTACGTCAATAGTAAGAGTGGCGAACTTATTATTGACGACACTGACTGGGCTTCAGGAATTTCATTTATGAAATTCCTGAAGATATTTTATGACACGACGAATATGTGTTCGTCGGTTTATACGCCTACCACTTGCATTGCACTCCGTTGCATATGCAACTTTAGTAGCATGTTTAGGAAGTATCGAGCGGACCCGACGCTTAGCCATATGGTTGCAGAGATGGAGACCAAGTACCTGAAGTACTGGTCCACCATTCCATCTCTTTATTGCCTCGCAGCATGCATGGACCCTAGGGCTAAGGTGGAAGGGGTTGAAAATACCCTGACTTTCATTTCCTCGTGCATGAACGTGGAAGAGCCACCTGAAGGGTTCATTTACGAGAAGTTGACAGACCTGTTCACATACTACGATACTAGGTATGGTGGTGGTGGTGGTGAGACTATGAGTACGGACACTGATACCTTGTTCGGAGATGACAATTATTCCATTAACCTAGCGAGGGGGAAACGTAGGGGTGGACCTTCACATAGGAGCGAGCTGTCTCGGTACTTAGATACCGATTACTGCTCAATCCTATCACCTTCTGATAATAAGAATCTTGATTTATTACAGTGGTGGAAATCATATGAGTCCGCCTATCCCGTGCTATCTAGGATGACACGGGATCTACTGACTCCTCCGGTGTTGAGCGTAGCATCGGAGTCTGCTTTTTCTGTTACAGTGAACATGATTTCGGATAGGAGATCGAGATTACGTCCAGATATGGTTGAGACCTTGGCATGTTTGAAGGATTGGGAGGAATCGAGATTTAGCATCAGTGATCGTGCTGAAGCTGGGACTGTGACAGACACTGCAGTCGCATCCACATCCACTACGATGGCGGAGGAGCTGATTGCCGATGATGATGATCCATATGATACTGATCTTGATGTTGCGGCTAATAATTCTCATGATATGCCAGCTTGACGATTGATGCTCATCTGCTCTTTTTTTTCGATATTTTTTTATTTATTTTATTTAAACGCTTTGTTTGTACTTTGTACCATACGTTGTGTTGAAACTTATACTTGTTTTGTTCGGACTATTGGTTTCAAAAGCATGAATGGTAATTTTTCATTTGTGTAGTTTAATTTTTTTTTAATTATAATTTTTACTAACTTAATGTATTTATTTATTATTTTACGATTTAAATTTTATTTTAAAATTTAATAACTTTAAATTTTAATATATAATTAATAAATTATAATAATAAAAAAAGCTAAACTTAATTGAAAAAAAAAAAATTTTTTTCTAATTTTTTTTGTTTTATTTAATTTTAAATGTTATAATTTTTACAAAAAAAATATATTTTTTAATTATTACTAATACTCTAAAGTCTATACAGTCACTTAATAAAAAAATTTACAATAAAAAAAAAATTTCTAATCTGCCATTTTGGCATTTTCAGCCCGTGCTCGTGCTGGCCTCCCGGGACCCGGTCCCGCGTTGCGGCTCCCGCCCCGCCTGCCCTGCCGTGCCGCCTGGCCTGGCCAGTATTGGCAAGGCGTGCCCGAGCGGGCCATGCCGTGCCCGCCTATAACTCACCGTGCCGTGCCCGGCACGGCACGGTAGCACGACCGTGCTCGTGAAAAATGGGCCGTGCCGTGCTGGGCCGGCCTGTTTGACACCTCTAGTATGGAAATATATGATGGATAAGGTTGATGGAGAGATGAGGTGTATGTTTATAGATGATGAGATGAGTTTCATCATGAAAGGATACTTTGAGCCACCATTATGACCATCCTCACATAGAACATTAGTGGGTATAGGAAAATCGAGCACTTTAAGTAGAGTTCAGATTTTAGAACTTGTACCAGATTCACAAGTTGTGATTCTTTCCATTCTTGAGCTGCTCATCAGCATAGATAAACTAGAAGAGTTTAGGATTAAACTAAACTTTGCTTCTGTCTGTAATAATCCTAATTGTAAGATTTGGATTTCTGGAAAAAAGAGGTTGAGGTGGAGGTTCTTGAGGACAAGATACAGGTGGTACATATTGGCATTCATAGTGAGTTTTATAAATATTGTTTCTGTCTCAGTGTTGTATATTCCAAATGTAGTATTCTCGAGAGGAGAGCACTATAAAAATGCATCCATAGCTTTTTACAGGGGAATTGCTTGCCTTAGTTGGTAACGGAAGATTTCAACATGGTCATGAACTATGATGAGAAATCAGGAGGCATGCCTCTTAAACCAAGAGTGAATGAGGATTTCAACGAGTAAATGTTGGACAAATGTCTCATAGATGCAGGGTTCCAAGGATCACAGTTTACCTGGTCTACTCGAAACATATGAGAATGTCTGGACAGAGTCGTGATTAATAAGAAGTGGGACAATACATTTTATAACCTAATAGTTTGACACCTTAACAAGGCTGCATATGATCATGCTCCACTTATGATTGAGTGGAGCAACGAGATAATGTGGAGATGAATGACATTTAAGTTCCAACACATGTGGGTGAAACACATAGGCTTTCACAAGGTTGTGGAAGACCAGCTGGTGCTACCCCATTCATGAAGTTGGCTTGAAGAAGTGGGCCTATAAGTTCTTCATTCTCAAGAATACCTTCATTCTTAGAACAAAAATGTTTTTGAGGATATCTTCAAGAACATTTCCAAGGGGGGGGGGATCTTGTCATGAAGGTAGAGAGGGAGTTGGATGATAGTAAGATAGAGGATATAAGAGAGAGATTGTCCACGGCTAGATGTGATTGGGACAATCTACTCTGAGAAAGAAGATCTATTGGAAACAAAAGTTGGCAGTGAAGTAGCTGAGAGAAGGTGACAAAAACACCAAGTTTTTCCACTTATTGGTCAGGAATAGATTCACTAAGTCATATATCCACCAAGTGTGGATTGACGAGGATAATCTATCGACCGACGAGGGTAAAATCAGACAATATATTGTGGATTTCTTCATTAGGCTCTTGATTAAGACGGAGGTAGAGGATGACATCCTGAACCATCTCTCACGTTATCTCTTGTGAAGGAATGATTGGAACTATGTAGGACTCTCACCTTAGAGGAGGTGAGAGAGGTGCTATTTGCTATCAAGGTTAGCATTTCGAGGATGGATGGCTTTTCCTATTTCTCCTATAATTCATGCTGGGATATAGTTAAGAGGGATATGTGGGAGGGTTGCATTAGCTTCTACAAGGGCGAAGAGCTACTGAAATCCTTCTACAGCACCATAATCTTTATTCCCCTACAAAAAGAACACGCCATTTTGAAAGGAATACAGACTGCTCAGCCTTTGTAATGTGTCGTACAAGATTATATCCAAGATGGTGGCTGCGAGGGTTAAGATAGTCCTCCATAAGTGCATATCAGAGAATTAGATTAGCTTTGTGCTGGGAAGAAATATTTTTAATAATATTCTTCTGGCATAGGAATTGACTCACCTCATCTTCAAGAAGAATAGGGGAAAACTTGATCATTAAGCTTGAGATGGAGAAAGCATACGATAGGATGTACTGGTCTTACCTGAGCAAAGTATTGACCAAGTTCGGATTCCATGCATAGTGAAACAACATGATCGACAAGTGCATCTCTCATAACTAGTTCTCAGTTATGATGGGGAGGCTTCATGTTTTTATTAGTCCACTCAGAAGCTTTGGAAGAGGGATCCACTATCACCAACTCTCTTCTTCCTGATGGTAGAGTATCTTTCGAGGAGCCTTAATGGGCTATATGAGAAGTACCTGGAAGTCAATTATCTTACATGTAGTAGTGTGTCAGTTAGACAAGTGGCCTATATGGATGACGATTATCTTTACTAATGGGCTGAGCAACTCCATTAGGAAGATAAGGGAGTTGTTGCATAGGTACGAGTAAATTTTACTGTAAGGAAAAAACAAAACTTAATAGAGAGTCGAGCTCAAGAATAATCTTGGGATGAAAAAATGCGACTTTTCCATCACATACCTAGGCTATCTCCTTTTAAAGGAGCACATCAAGAGTGTCTATTTTGATAACATCCTGATGAAGTTTGATTCTCATATAAAGGGTTGGTCGAACAAGTTACTTTCGAAAGGGGAAAAGATTATATTGATCAGGCACGTTTTCGCCTCGTTCTATATTTATCATATGCAGGTGGTCAGACCTACTTTGACAGTGATCAAGGCAATAGAGAAACTTATGTCTAAGTTTTTATGTGATCACGAGAGAGATCTTAGGCATATTAGGTGGACGAGATGGGTGAACCTTTGCAAGGTGTGTGATGAGGGCGGCTTGAGGTTGACGAGCTTATAAAGATAATTCTATAGTCCTATAGGTTGAAGGTTAAGAGATAAAAATTACTCACACCTATTTTCCCTTGTTAATGATGCTTTTGTGTGAGTTGTTTTTTGTTTTGCAGGTTAGGTATCATGGTAGCATGGGGTTGATGTGGCGGAGTAGTCCAGATCAGTCAGGTTTGTTACACTTAATATAATTATGGGTGCTTATTAGTGCATGATGTGGCATTGCAGGGATAAATTATTGATGGATGATATTGGATCTTCTTGGGTTTGGGTTGCGATGCAAAGTGATGCAAAGTTGGCATTGGAGATTTGGATCTGCAAAGTTAATTTTTTATTTTTATTAGCCAGCGTGGGATATTATGTTGCACGTATATCTATTATGGCCCCACTCTTGCTTTCGTTACTTTTTTCTTTTGAGGATGACTCATGTCAACCATATTTTTCTTTGGCCCTCATTTTAGAGCCTTAGGGGGTGCTTAGGATTTGGCAGCTTTGGTTTTTCAGACGGCCTTGCCTTAGGTGTAATACTATGTGCATTTATATATATTGAGGTGTTGTTTAACAAAAAAAAACTATATGAGTTGGGGGAATATAAATCCAGATCCTTAAAAATATTAAATTTATTTTTTTAATTACAACATTTAATTGACTAAGAATCATTTTAAATTTTACCACAAAACAAATTTATCAATACTACGTTAAAATTATAGAAGGAAGATATATTTTAGGTAAATAAAAATAAATATACTTAAACCTTGTTTAATATAATGGAGTCCACGTCACCAAGTATCCTATTCTTCAAAAATATAACTTATAGTTCATATTTATGTTATTGTTAAATTTTATTAAAGAATTTGAAGATTAGAATGGACAAGAAAGATTAGTATCAATATAAATATAATTTAAATATGTTTATAATAAGTTTACATTAAAAGACTTAGAAAAAATAGTTAATTTTTACCATTTCAATGAATCTAACCATTACAACATAATGAGTGGCATAATGAATATAAATTTATCAGTGATAAAAAATGTGGATTAGATTGATCACTTTGATTTCCCAACTCGAGAATGACCTATGGTCATTTCTTTATACTAGTCATTTCTGGTTGGGCCATGAGTCATTGCCACCCATTTGTGATCCAAGCATGACCAAAGTTAAGGACATGACTTAGAACAATTATGGCATAGGCTAAGTAAAAATATTGAGTCATTGCATGCCACTAGCCTAGGCCATCCCAACCTACTACACTGCATGAGTAGGCATGAGTAGGATCATGCCAAGCTGGGCTCTTCATTTTTTAAAATTCAAGCCTCATGTTATGTCTGGCTTCCCCAATAATTTGATATATCTAGTCCATAATGTTTTGAAGAATAGCATGCTTGTCTAAAAAATAATGTATTATGTTTGATAGATATTATGTATGTGTATTATATTCTATGAATTTTTATATTTATATATCAATATTAACTTAGGACAACATGTTGATTCTATTAAATTTTATACATATCTCAATTCTATTTAAGCTTCTAGATGGTGGATTGTTTATAAATTTCCATTAAAATTTATTTCACATTATATCTAGTTTGATAAAGTTTTTTTGGTGATTGATAAAATAATTTCAAAATTAAAATAAATAATATAATTTATCATTTTTCGTTATGAAAAAATATTGTTCCAAAACTAATAAGTACCATCAGAGCATGGCTATTTGTTTATTGTGTTTTTGTTTGCATACTTGTTTGAGTTGAATCTTTGTAATTGTGAAAGATATGAATTCACTAAGAATGATTTACTTAAATTCAACCAATTATTCCATTTGAGTAATTGAGTGGTAGTGATTTGGACATTGTGCACCTCAAGCCACCGTCACCATTATGCAATGGGTTGGATTTGACACATTCTGCCATATCTCTAAGTAGGTGAGAAAGAATATTATATGGAAGAAGATCGAGTTCATGTTTGAAAAGGATATTCCGAGGAATAATGTATTGATTATCACCCAAATTGAGAACGAGAAGTATATATAAAGATGTTATTAGAAGACTAGTAATTAGCTTTGTTACTTAATTATTTATTCAATAACTAAGAAATAATAGATGTATCCTTGAATATGGCATGCCTCATGTTATGTTTGAACTATGTATATATTTTATGGACTACCAATTTAGTGAGGAGGTTAGGAGGAATGAAAAGAAAAAGATATTTCTTATAGTCTCTAATTTAGAGAGGAGTGTAAGCATAATATGAGCAATTCTAGGAACTCACAAAGAATGAGAAAGAGTTATCCTTCCATTGAGGGTTGGTTTTTCTAAGATATGCATAAAAGCTATAATGATTATGTTACATAATGAAATTATTCTTTGTAGTGTTATGACCAAGAAATGATATCATATTACTCAAGAAATATTGTGGAAGGTGTGTCCAAATTTTGATAATGGAATTATCATGACTCTCTATCATTTCTACCCCCTCCAAGCCTTCGCTCCACCAAGTCTATCAATGCCACTCAATCTTTATAATTTCACTAATAATTGTCAATTTCTATCCAATTAAGGTTTTAGTTAAATTTCCCCAATGAATATTATAATAAGTGCATACACACTAAGATAAGCTTACAAAATTACCCAAAAAATTGGTACATAAAATGTCAAACAAACTCACACATTAATTATATTACTCATTCTCGAGTAATAAATCTTCATTAAAATATTCATACTAAAAGAAGTAAACATCTAAGATTACTATGACTAGGTTTGAGTACCATGGTGGTCTTTTTTTTGGAAATAGGGTCAATAAGTTTGGAATTTATTATGAAGTATATGGTTTGTGGTTTAATGTGTTTATTCATCAAATTGCATAGAAAAAAATTTCTTGGGTTGCCCCCAAAGCAGTGCTATATTTAATGTTCATAGTTAAGTCTTCATTAGATCTTTAAATTTAGTCTGTAACTTTAGTCGTTCATGCTAGCTTCACTATATATAATATTTCTTTTTCATCTTGTCTTCCTAATTTCTTATTCAATATTATATAATTTGTTAGCATGTCTATTTTAGGGTCTTCTGCCATCGATGCTGCTAATTTGGGAAATATTATGGTATCGTTGCTTATGATTTTTTTGGAAAATATTTTAACTCTTTAAATAGTCACTGCTGGTGGAATTCCTATCTAGATTATATTAATCGAGGCTTTGTCTCCAATCATGACTTTCATAATTGTTTCAGTAGATAAAGTTGTGGTATCCATTTAATTCATGACTTTCTTTATTGCACCTACCTTTTTTTCATCTATCTTTGAATATTCTAAAATTATTTTTTCTACCTTGCTTTTCTCTTCCAGTATGTCGACAATCAGTTGGAACCTTTTTTTTACTTGTACATCTGTAATAACCACGAAAGTCTCTTCAATAATTTCTATGTATTGTTGAATTTAGCATTTTATCATTTCCATTTATTCCTTTGCATCATTGGAGTGTATGACTTGGAATCTATAGAAGTCATGACTTCATAGTAGTTTGCATCTTCATTATCATTTCCACTATTTTCTTCACGTCATGGTTCATATACTTTTTCATCTTTTTCATCTTCTTCGAGCTAATACTCTTCTACAAAATCTTTCTATCTAAAGTCAGCCTTCAATCTCATCATTGTATATAATAGGTCATCTATTCTCTAGTAATCTTCTTCATCATAATATAGATTTTGTATTCTTTTGCAGAGGTTGCATTTTATTTGTTATTCGCCCACACAAAATATGAATTCCACCTTCTTGACATCAATCAACACATATCCAATGGAAAAAAAATGGTCTTCTCAAGATCAAAGTAACATACTAATCTTTCTCCATATCAAACCCAATAAAAGTTTCCAAAAAAATAAATTTATCAACCTTTACCAAAATATTTTCAATAATATTATTTGGAAATTTGATTGAATGATTAGTTATTTGATGTAAAAGGGCAATTGGAGTATTCTCGCCAAGCTTCAATCTCTACAATGTGGATAATGACATCAAATTCATATATTATCCCAAGTCACATTGCACCATTCCATTATGTTTTTTATTGAACTTAATGTAGATTGGCATTTCTGATAATATTTCAATAAATAGAATATTCACTTCTAACTTCCAAAACACATTAACTTTTCAAATTATTCATCCATCTTGTCATTTCTAAAACATTCTATAAAATGAAGATTCGTAGGAAATTTTTATAATTAGCAATCTTTTTGTTGTATATTTTTCTAATCATTACTTTGGGTAATCTATATCTCCTCATCCTTCTCTATTTTTTTCAGTTATCTCAACTAGGAGGAAGATTTGGGCAGTAATTTTTATGGATACGATAAACTTTGGAGAATATCACATCATGCTGTGTCATGGCTTTGGAAGATGTCAAGAGTATGTTGTGTCACGACTTTGGAATATGGCATGACTAGAAGTGTCAAAATAGGCTAGGTGGCCCGGGCACAACCCACAGCTTGACTTGGTTCAACAGTGCCTAGCCCAACATGTCATGGTCTATAATTGTGCATCGGACCGGGCTAGGCCACCCATAGCACGATTTGTGCTGTGCTGGGCCAACATGAACAGTTCCTTATGCCGGGCTAGGCATGACCCATGTGCCTAGCTTAGAGGCATGTTAAACCCAACTAGAGGTGATTGCCTAATGGGGTCCCTGTCAGGTGGTCACTAGAGTGGTACAATATTATTTAAAAGAATTGGCAAAGTGACTGATTGTAATTGACCAGCTTGTAAGGTGGTCACCTGTCGGCCACCCATCGACAATCATGCAATGGGTAATGAAGAAGCTACACGACCCATGCATCTTTTCCATTTAACATGGTTAGGCACGGTCGTGCACTCGGTAGTGCCCAACGTGTCATGCTAGGCTGGTGGACCATGGTACACTAACATGCTAGGCTGGTGACCCATGCCACCATGTCATGCCAGGCACACAAGAAAATTTAACCATCTTGTGCATGACACGACATAGTGGCATGGTTGTACATTGAAAATTTGGCATTTCTGGAATGACAAAACATGTTTGACACCTCTAAACATGGCATCTTGTGCTACATACCCATGCTGTGTAATGAATTTTTGGGAAAGTCATGACTTTTTTTATCGCAACTCCCTCTTATATGATAACTTTCATTTAAGCTTCTAATTCATCTTATTTCCTCCCTAACTCTTTGTTGCTTCCTAGTATAATAGACAAATACTTCTTAAAATTTGTCTCGGTGTCATTTGGTATTCTAATCATACACTTCTCTTTTATTGAGATTGCTAGTTGTCCAAGTTTATTCTCAATCTGTTCAGTTTAATTTTTATTGTCATGTTCATATGTTCTAGCAATGTTTCAATCCATTTCATCTAGTTCTCTTGAAGATAATTTTTTTTCTATCTCCATGAGTAAGGCCAGTAATTTATTTTTAAGTGATGACTTTTCTACTCTCTTTAGGTGAATATAATTGAAGCTTGATGCTTCTTGTATTTGATACCTCATTGAGTTATTCTCACTTTTTTTAAATTTTCCCAAGTTTTCATGCACATTCTTAGGGCTCCCATATGATAGATATTTTTTGATTTCTCATATTATAATTATTGTGTGTGGGGATATTGTTGTTTAGTCAAAAAATATCTCTCACTTTGCAAAATATTAGCTTCCTCCACTTTATACACATGATTGAAATTTTCTATTTCATGCTATTATAAAACCAAAACTTATCCAACACATGTTTGCTTGTCATTTTGGGATCCAATATTATTGAAAAGCACATCTTCTCCTCTATAGTGGTCAACATATATAACTCCAATAATCTAGCATGCTTCCTTCCATGCACTTAATCATTTGGAGTTTGGTAGTTATTCTTTAATAGTTTTTCAAAAAAAAATATTCTTCCTCAGGCAACGTATTCATCATGAAACCACCCCAAGGCCACATCATTTATGTACTGAGTCGGGTAGCTTAGCTCATTGGAGAATTTTTTTGCTTGGAACTACAACTTAATTTCATACTGAGGGCACATCCTCAAAGCTCTTTAAATCAGTCTGAAGCATCATATAGAATCTCTTGCTTATCTTAGCCAAATTGACTTATCTTTCTCCTTAGTTGAGAGAGTTTGAGGTGTAAGGAACTTGGTGAGAAATACTTGCACAAGTTCATCTCAACTCTTAATCGAACATCAAGATAAGTACTAGAACTAACTATTTCTTTGTCTCTCAAAGAAAAATGAAAGTAAATAATTACATTTTTACCATGTAGCATAACTCTAAAAAATTATGATATGGCTATTCGAATCTTCTTAAATATTCCCACTATATTTATGTTGTTGTAACATAACTATCAAACTCATCTTAAACTCAAAGTGATTCACTTGCATGGGTTGCATCTGAATCTTAGAATAGTTATTCTTCATAGTAGGCTGTCAATAATCTCCCAAGTTACGATGAGGATTGGACTATTAGATAGCTTGTCCTTAACCACCTCAGTAGTCTTCATTGCTTCCATTTATTTCGATAGGCTCTCTCTTAACTCTCTATCTCGGAAGCACTCTCATTATTTTCTCAATTTCTTAGGTCAAATGGTATAACTTAGTCACCGAAGATCTGCCCATGTAAGAAGTGGCGGCTACAAAATAGACAAGAAAAATGTAACACAAAATACAAATACAATATAAACACTAGAAAATAATCACATCCACAAAACTAGAAATAGAAATACCATTGCATAGTTACATTAACTCAAGTTAACTAATTAAATTATAACAAAAAATATCCTTGGTAGCGATGCCAAAAACTTATTGCAACTTTGTTAGGGTGCCAGCACTATCATAGTTGATACATTCCCTAAATCTCATTGGGTGAGGATCTTTCATCTAATATATCTTTGCAAGTATATCGGGAGTACAAGTAATAAAATGGACATAAGTCTAGATATTAATTCTATAGGGAATGTGTAGATGGTTTGATCAATCATAAGTGAATTAATTTCTGCTTGAGTTGAATAGATGTACTTAATCTTTAAAAAGATACTCAGACTCTAAGGTTGGCTCACATAATTGTGGATGATGATATTTCTCTAATATTTAGTCAATATTATGTTTGGTTTTTGGACAAGAGGTAGATTAGTGTAAAAATATATGTATGCTCTCTTAGTATACAAGGTAAGGTGACTATCAACCTTGGACTATGACTATCAAAGATGATTCTCTCGTAGTTTTCCTCTTGATATTTCAATACCATAGCAACATTTTTTTTATGCGATGGTCTTTCTCACATCTACACTTTTTTTGGTAATACGTCAACTACCCTTGATGATTATTTCGAATGTGTAACTTATATTCTCTAATATCTTATTGTCTTAAAGATGCAAAATAGTATTGTACTATATGCATTTTCACTTTAGTCTTCATAAGGATCATACTCATGGTAATTAACATATATTCTTACACGAATTTCTTCTATGGAAGTCATGAAAGTGAAAGATTTGTAAAGATATTACCACCGTACTAGTTTATCCCAATTGCATGTGTCCCATGATAAACCACTTGTTCCCATTTATCATGGTGAACTCATGATTCATACATTATGATGAAACTCGTAGGTTAAATAGAATATTTAACCTCCATATTATTTGAATGTTAGTTCTTCTACATAGTATACAATATATTGATCTTAAGTATAATAGTATTTTTGGCTTCTTAAGTAGCATACTTGTAATGATTAAACTTGCCTAAAGTTCAAGTCTTAACACTTAGTTTATTTCATGCATTAAGATTTGAAGAGTTATCACTTCTTTATTGATGTACCATATGAGTGTATCTCATGACTTGTTTTTCATTATCCATTATGGTTGACATTCAAAAACGTATGTATTTGTGAAAACCCAATTTTTTAGTTCAAATTTGCATTTATATCTATCAATATCAAAACACAAACATTAACACATACATAAATTCATAAATTCATTACAACGGAAGTATATTCATCAACTTTAAATCTTAATTTAGTTGGACATTGGGGATGAAATAACATGATATGTGTTGAAATATATCTCGTGGATTTGAAGATTCTCAATGAATGTCCAAGTAAAAATCTAAGTAAAATATCTTAATTCCAATCGAATATTTCATAAATTCACCTTGGATTTGTAATGAATGACGGTCAAAATTATGCTTCCTAGGGTTCTTGATATGCATCATTCATATTTTTTCCCTTTTCCTCTCATGTCTTCAATTCTTCTAAGTATCATTTTTATTCTTTGGAGATCCATGTGATACTTTAAGTTGGAAGTAATGGCATATACTTAAGATCATGAATTTATCATCTCTTCAAATCTTATATGGAGGATTAATGTCTCGATGCTAGGAAAGGATGTGACAGATCCCTTTGATTTATGTAATTGAAAATTGAAGAACTATAATTGGTTATGACTTTGGTCTTGACTTTTTGATCAAAGTATCATTGCATTGGGATTGCAATGACTAAGATAATTGATATTTATAACATAGAGTTATATCACTAGAATTGGTCATAGTTTTGGTCTTAGCTTTCTAAGTGAAATATCATAGTATTGGGATTTCAATAACTGAGAAAATTAATCTTTATAACACAAAGTCATATAACTAGAATTAGTCATAACTTTGATATTGGTTTACTGAGCAAAGTATGATGATACTAAGATTGTTGTGACTAAGATAATTAATCTCTATAATACACAATCAATGTTATGGACTTGACCATGACTTTTGTGTTTTCTCTATGGAGCAAAAAGTTATGGTGCTAGAAAAGCTACAACTATAGCAATGCTCTCTAAAATAAAAAATCATAGAGGAAAGTAATGTTGCAACTCTAAATATTTGATATTTTGGATTTGTATTGAATAAGTAATGACATTAGAAATTGTCGTGACTATTTTTACTAGTAGGGAACTTGGCTAGCATGAAGAGAAAATAATATAATGACCAGAAATAACGAACTCGTAGTTTGGAGAGTTGTGACTCTCCAAACCATGACAAGAAAATTATGACATTAGAGATAGTGCTATCGTGACTCTAAAAAAATATTGACTTTGATGTTTGTGTTCAATGATTAAATTATTGTGTCAGCTCAGTTATAGAGTTGTGACATACAAAGAATGCAATAATTATTTTTTGTAGAGTTACGACTAAGAAAAGATGTAATAACTACTCAAAACATATTATAGAAAGTTTACCTAAATCATGACAAGAAAATTATTATAATTCTTTATCACTTCTCTCCTAAATTCATATAGAAAGTTTACCTAAATTCTTATTTTACCAAATAAGAATTTAGTAAAATCTCTTAGATAAACACTAAAGTCTCTTAAATATGCACAATAAGATTAACTAGCCAAATAGCCCAAAAAGTTGGAATGCGATATGCTAAATAACGAACTCGTAGTTTGGATGCATTTTGAGGGATTTGAAGGCTACACTTTAAGTAGCTCCTTACAATCCAAAAAATGCATTCATAGATTTCCTACTAAAACTCATCTAAACTCCTCAAAAGTAACATTTCATGTCTTGAATATCATCTAAATTCATATAGAATTCATCATGACTATCATGGTACCCATTTCCATATGTAAGTAAAGCTTATCCCAATTCCACTTCATGGTCATTGGATATTGCATCATGATTTTAGTAGCTACTGCGGCATTGCTTGCCTTGGCTTGCTTCCTTTTTATTTTTGATTGGAATCTTCTTAATGCAATTTTCCTTAAACCTCAAGATAGGAATTTCTTTGTATGCCATGACATTGGATTGCATGACTTGTAATTTGTGGTAGTTTTGATAGCTTGTGGGAGGAGAAGAAAATTCAGGAATGAAAAATTATGGGTAGTGTAATTTTATAGAGTCAGATGATTTTAAAAAAATGTCATGACTTTGGTTTGAATGCTATGACTATGGTATTGTGAATTGCATGAAAAATTGTGGTGAGGTTTTTGTGCCATGACTTTTTTTAGCGAATGAGAAGTCATGTAAAAATATAAAGTTGCAAAGGGGTTTAAGTATCATGATATTTTCTGCTGGAATTGTACAATGTATGATTCCATGGGATGTAACACAAAAAAATAAAAAAGATATAATACAATCACACATCATAAAAGTAAAAGTCTGGGTTGCTACAGCATATATGTATCAAAATGAGTAAAGCATTAGCAAGTTCAATCAATGATTCCAAAATTATGGTTAAGTTTTTTCAAAATAATATTTTTACACATCTTGATATACCTCATGAAATCATTAGTGATGATGGAACACACATTAATAGTAAGTTGTTTGATGTAGCATTAGGCAGAGGATTGCTACAGCATATAACTCTCAGACTAGTGGACAAGCTAAAATCTCTTAGAGAAATCAAAAATATATATATTGAAAAAGTAGTGGGTCCTAAATTCCTAATAGAATCGATTGGTCTTTGAGACTCAATGATTCCTTGTAGGCTTATAGAAAATCTTTCAAAGCCATATTGGGAATTCCCCCATATATGTTGATTTTTTGGAAGACTTACATTTACATTTAGAGTTTGAACATAAAGTATATTGGACTTTGAAGAAGCTAAATTTTAATTTAAAATATTGGGTGAAAGTATGAAAATACAATTGAATGTGCTTGAAAAAATGAGAATATCTTATTATGAAAGAAATAAAGAAATAGCATGATAAAAAATCAAAAAGAGGGAATTTCAACCATGGTACACTGTGTTACTATTTAATTCACGGTTGCAAATTTTTCTTTGTAAAAAAAAATCAAAATGTTCTAGTTTTTTCATCATCTCAAATTGTCATCCGCATGGAACAATAAAAGTACAAAATGATCAATCATTAAAAAAATTTCTAGTAAAATATGAGGTGAGTTAAATACTATTTGGGTAAAGAAATAAAGCGAGAAAAAATATCCATCTCATTAAAGGAACAATAACAAAGAGGAGGAAGACTGACCAGGGAATATAAACCAAGTGCATTGTGGGAGGTACCCATAGTATAATAAAATAATATATTATTTTAGTTTTATTATTTTGTTATAAATTTTCAAGTTGGCTAAAAGATGATGAAATAGGATTCCTAAAAGTAGCAATGATTCACACTAAGTTTCCCAAGAATATTTTTTGAGGAGTAGAAGACAAAGTATACCAAAATCGTAAAGTTCAACAAAGACAATGATAAGAATGGACATGTTTGAGGAGAGTCTATTTTTCTTTTTTATATATCATGTCAACTGAATTAATTTGTTAAATTTTTAGATCAATTTAGCAGTGGTAGTCAATGTGTGATTCAATGAAGCCCAATGAAGATAATGCTGCGGGGGTAAATTATAAATGTTGTATCTTATTTTTAAAATATGTATATTTCCTATAAAATGTATATTACATGCTAGTTGAATTCTTTTAATAAACCTTGAGAACCTTAAACTAAAGAGAGACTTATAATTTGAGAACAGTTTTATTAAGCTTTGATCACAAATTTAAAAACTAAACAAAATGAATATAAGAGGATAATTTATGCAAAGAAGACTTAAGTTTGAGGGGTTTGTGAATAAAAAGTGAAGAAAGTACTCTAATGTCTTATATTATTACTTAGTAACCATAAGTCTGTATGAACCCCAGTCCTAGTTTAATTTATTATACATTTATTAATTTTAAAAATTTTTATCGCCTTATTTGTTGCTTTTGTTAAAATCCGAGATATCTATTTTTATTCTTAATTAGATTTTATCTTTAGTTGTTTGAATTACATATTTTTAATTAATTAACTAAAGTTGATTATTATTTAATTATTTTTACACATATTCAATCCATGTGGAGATGGTTATCAATTCACTTATATATTACTTGTTAATCACGTACACTTGTATAAGTTTTTTAAATTTTTGTATCATTGTTCAAAATAAACCAAGTTTTTCAAATTCTTGGCTTGTCACATATGCACATTGATGATCATATGTATGTGAGAATTGGTGCATATGTATTATGTTTGACATGGAAGAGTTGTGAGCATTCAATACTTAATTTTGTTACCTACCTTGTTCAATCATCATTATAATTATAATAAAATTATTTTAAAGAAAAAACTAAGTTTGTTCGGTATAGTTTAGTGCACATCAACTAAGTACACATACAGATGAGTCATGATGTTGTTTGCTCTTCATAACTCCTTTATTTGGCTTGATTCTTTATTGACATCCCTGATATCTTTATTTTGTATCATATTAAAGTGAGTCTAAACTATTGATTTTCTTTTATCTTTTTTATTTTTTAGATATTTAGGTTGAGGTCATGTGAGCAAAATAAGGTTTCAGTGACATCAGACCTTTCCGTATGTTTATCATTATCTATATTAAAATTATCTATGTTTACCTTAATATTAATTTCGTTATTGTCATTAAAATTACTATTTTTCATCTTTAATTTTCATTAGTTTTATTAATTATATCTAAATTATTTTTTTAAAAAAATTAAATATTATTTTATATTAAATTATTAATTAAAATAATAATTAAAATAAAACTAAACAAAATTTAAAAAATAATATTTGTAAAGTGTAAACTCATTTGCTTAAAGATGTGTGATGTCCGATATCCAAATCTGATATCTGCATCATAGTCCACACCCCAGTCCCAAGAGCAAGAAGAGAGAGAATGAGAAATGAAAGGAGACAAGAGAGAAAGAGAAGAAAATGTGGATTTGTGGATATACATTAGGAATGAGAGAGATATATATTATAGATTTTAAAAAAAAATTAATAAAATCATTTTTTTGAATATTTTTTTAAATTTTTTATTAAAAAAATTAGGCAGAAACCTGATAGCCATCGGATTTTTACTGCTAGCCATTGGGGGCGCATCCAACAGCTAGCCGACATGCAACTTTTATGTTTTTTTTTACTATTGCCGATGGGGTTGAGCCATCAGAGCATTGGTTTCGAGTTCGGGCAAAGGCCCAAAGTGTGGTGTGGTGCATGCACAATGATGTTGTTGTGGGTGGGGATCATGGGTGTCACGGGCGGTCGGGTTCAGATCGCTCTCGAACTCGGCCCACGTTCTGAGGTACGGTTTGGGTCATGCTAAAGAACCGTGCCTTCGGGCCAGGCAGTCAGGTTGTGCTTGGCCCAACACAAGGATCGGGCCACCTAGGCATAGCACAACATGAATTGTGCCTCGAGGAGCCTGACATCGGCCTAGGCACGTTTCTAAATCATGATGTGTCGGGCCAAGCACAGCTCAATCGAGTTGTACCTCATGTCGGGTCTGGGCAACCCTGCACACTTGATAACTCTACCTAGAATATGGTCTCTCACCTACTAAATAGGTATATTATAAGGCTCGAAAATATCAAGTATATCCTATAGCTCAAAAATATTAGGTGCATCATGAGACTTAGAAATATTAGGTATATCATAAGACTTAAAATTATTACGCGACTACTTAATTCTTTGACCTTTATTAGACTCATCTTTGGAAAGAACTAGTATTGGATATGTGTAAATAGAAATTTCTATGAAAGTACTCTCCTCTCTACTCGAATAACTTCTATCCACAAATTGGTCCTCTAAAAAATTACCTCTCTGCTCTGAACAAACTTCTTTGCAATTGGATCCCATAAATTACACCCAATTCTCATGTTCATAGTCAATGAAGATGCATGGACATGTAGTATCATTATATTTAGAGCATTCATCTTTTGGGATATGTACGTATGCTTTGTAACAAAATAATAATAATAAACGATCATATAAGATATCTTTCTTAGAATCTTAGTCCAAATTTTATTGAGAACGTCTACATCCATGGATGTGGTAAAACACATATTGATTACATCAGCAGTCATATCCATACCTTTACCCCAATATTCCTTAGGAAGAAGGGCATGAGAAAGCATACACTAAACTTCGTCCTTAATAGTCTGATTCATCCTCTCAGTGATATCATTTAATTATGACATCTTGCCTGATATATTTCATATCTAATACCATGAGATACATAATAGTTGTTAAATTGCTCAATATTCTCTCTAATTATTAGAGCACATGAAGATCATTTTTCTAATGATCTCTCTCCCAACTCTAGCATAAAATTCCTAAAAGATAGAAAATACTCAATCTTTCATTTTTAGTATATATGCTAGTACTTTCCTAGAGTGATCATTAATAAATATGACAAATTAATGGGTCCCACCGAATGTTCTACTCTATATGGAACAAACATTGGTATGACAAAGGTTGGGATATTCAAAGATTCATAATCCGTACACTATGACCTTTTTAAATGCAGTCCATACAATAATTAAGAGAAGATCCATGGTCAAGAGGCAAGATATTTCTTCTAGCTAAAAGCTAATGACCCTTCTCAATCAAGTGACTAAGTCTCTTATGCCAGAGACCAATATTGCTCTTTTGATAAATCATATTTGCTTGATCTCTAAATACTCTTGCATGAGTGAGATACAACGTATTCTTCATACCCCTTGCAAATGACTAATGCACCATTGAATAGTTTCCACTGACTATCACCAAAATAGCTAACATATCTCATATCATCCAACATACCAATAGATATCAGGTTCACATGAATATACAATATGTACTAGACATCTCTAAATATCAACTAATATATATCTTCATCTACAGATAAATATCTTTAATGCCCAAAATCTATGATGTACTATTATTACTCATCTTTATTATGCTATAATTGCTAGGCATATATGTAGTAACTACTTTAATATGCAGGGTGATATAAAATGATGCTTATGAGTCAATAAGTCAATTACCCTTTTGAGATACTATATTAGTAGAATTATCATCACTAACTAGCATAAAGTTATCCTCCGAGATGAAATCAGATTCTTCTTGGGTATATCCCTCTCGTGCATTATTGTTGCAATCATTTTATAGAATAATAGATTTATTTCAAGTTTCCATCATATTATAGTGGTAATACGAGACTGTTTTTTCTACTTTGCGACTTGCCCCTAAAAGGATGAGTTCTTCCATCAGGTTGTTTGTACCTTTTGGCACTCCTACCATGTCTCTTAAAAGCAAGAATACCATGAGAAACTCCAATCTCATTTTTTCTTTTTATTTCTTCAAACAATTATTTGTTGAGATAACATGCATCAAAATAATACCTCCAAGTAGTAACATGCTTATAAAAACTATAAAGTTATGACAACAATGTGGAAGTGAGCTCAACATTAAAAAAGATAATAGCTTATTTTCCAGAACTATTTTCATTGATGAAAGTTAATTCATTAGACTAATATATTTGAATTTTAGGTCAACTAGACATATATTTATTTCTATACATATATTTGAATTAGGCCTTAAAAGATATTAATGTGTGCTAACATTAGACTAATATATTTGAATTTTAGGTCAACTAGACATATAAAAATTAATATATTATTTCTATACGTATTCTTTTCGAATATAATTATTTATCCATTACCAAATTATAGAGGTTTCCCTAATGTGCATGTCTTTCCATTCTTCTTCACTCATTTTTTCAAGTTTTACATTTTTCCTCTCTAGGTCATACAATCATTTGACTACAAAGTAGTCAAGTATTCGGATCGTGGGACAGGACATAATTTGGATTGTGCCAAAGAACCGTGCCTTTGGGCCAGGGTATCGAGGCATGTCTGACTCGACATGAGGCTCGGGTTAGCTCGGCACAACAAGAGACAAGTCGTTCCTCGAGCCAGCCTTGCACCAGCTTAGGAACAATTCTGGACCACGCTGGGCTAGGGATGTCTAAGTCAGGCCATGTCTCGGCCCGGGCCCAGAATACCCGACATGTTTGACACCTCTATTCTAGAGTCTCTTCAAGGAAATATTATTTTCTCTTCATTCTTTCTCCTCCAATGTTGTAGACTTGCAATGATGTTGTGCTCAGGCTTGAAGCAGAATTTATGAGTGCTCTTAATTAATTTGGTGGAACACATTAAGGTCGTGTTTATTTTTTTGGATGAATGCTGAAACCAAATTAATTTCAGCATTCAGCCATTTATTTTTTTTATTTCTTAATAACTTATCATTGAATTTTTTTAAAAAAATAGATGAAATAAAAAAGCCACAAATTTTGATTTTTTCCATTCAGAAAAAGCTCACTCTCACACAATCAAAACTCTCACTTCGGTCTCCACTTATCTATTCGGCATTAAGCAAAAAAAAAAAAATAAACAACTTAATACTTAATGCTATTAAGTATTTTTTATTATTAATCTTAAAAAAAGTTATATTTAGCATTAAGTAAAAAAAAACAAATGACACCTAAGTTGAGTAACATTAAAATTGATTTTGACAAATCAAAGATTAAGTTTGTTTGAATATTTTAAGAATTTCAGTGTTTTAGCAGATTTAGATCAAATTTTGAAAATATTTTTGATGTAACAATTATATATTTTGGGCAATATTAAAAAATTAAAATTTTTGGAATAGTGAAAAAAGTTAATTTCAAGTAAAAAAGAAAACCATACTTTTAGTAATAGAAAATTTAATTTTTGCTAGAATTTGAAAACTATTTTTTTTTTTGAATATTTGTAAATTTTAATTATTACATTCAAAAAAATTAAAAATTTGGTAGAATAAAAAAAATTAATTTTTTGTAGAATTAAATTCACTTGTGGGGTGCACTTTACTTTTTGACTAAAAAATTATTAGAAAATTATGTTGGTTCCTTTCTCCAAAATTTTGATGTGTGTGTATGTGTGTGTGTGTGTGTGTGTGTGTGTGTGTGTGTGTAATATTTGTGTACATGTGCAGTTATACCTAAAATTAATATTTTTGTGATTTGTAAAAAAAAATTTGGGTTATGTAAGAAGAGTAGAAAAACTTTTGATACAAAATTTCTTAATATTTAGGCTGATGTTTACCCCAATAAATAATATTAGAGTGAAATAATTAATTTTTTGGTGATTAGAATTTTTATTTATTCATAGACATATTATTATATCTTCGAGATGAAATAAAATAATTTAGTGGGAATGATTTAAGTTGAAATTCTTTATTTGTTCAATCTATCAAACAAAAATGTTAGATGTTTTAATGGCAAAAAGCTTAATTGACATGGTTGTCGTTCAACTAAAATTGGATAAAATAAATAATAAAGAGTAAATGAGAGTGCACTATAAGATCTCAACCATGATTTAACATTGGGTGAGGATAAACACTTTCTAATCACATTTCCATAATAACAAATGCAGATATGATATGTTAAAGATTCAGAGCCCACTTACGTGGGCCCCTACATCCCCTTGGGCCCCCGGAGAACCGAGCAGGTAAGAATTCCCCAGTACCCCCCCCCCCCCCCCCCCTGGTGAGACTTGAACTCGTGACATCCCGGTCATTGCCTGAGAGTCTTCACCAGCCAGCTCCCTTATGAGAAGGGTAAAAAAAAAATGCATACCATCTTAATTTTGTACTTGGTTAACCTAGAATTATTAGGATAGAGATGTTACTACACTTGTGTAATTTCTAAGAACTTGCTAACTTGCTAGCATCTATAATTGGATGATGTGTTTTTCAGCTTATTTTATAATAGTCAAGAAATATTGATTCTATCTTTCAATATCTTAACCCCAAATATCATCCTCACCATGACAATAATTATATATGGTCATATAAATGAGGTTGCGAGACAAAGGAAAAAAAAAGGCTTCTAGGTATGCTAACTTTTAGAGAAAGATAAAAAGATGCCTAAGAGTAGTAGGTATGCTCATTTTCAGAGTAAGATAAGAGGATGCTCAAGACTTGTAGGTATGCTCAGTTTCAAAGAAAAATGAGAGGATGAGTAAGATTTCTACTAGATGCATGCTAGAAGAGGGAATAGAATATTCTTCCAATGAGAATTCCAAAAGTAACTTAACAACAATGTACTAATGTGATCAAGTAGGACACTTAAAAAAGAAATTATCCAAATAAGAAGAAACTATAAAAGAAGCATATGAGAAGAGATGATGTTGGGAGAGAGACCAATTCTTTTGTCATGGAGAGAGATATTGATATTGCCTTAGTTAGTGATGTAAAGTCTAATGATGTGTGTGAGGAGAGTGGCTGGTTGATTGGCTTTGACATAGTTCAAAGAGAAAATAGTGACACATTGAGTGTTAGGCATATGTCAGTTGATTCTAAGAGTTGCTCAAGATGTTCTGATTATTCTGATGAATATACGTACCATTAATGATAATGTTGAATGATATTAGTCATGTGTGGAGATTGAAGATCATTAAAATTTGATAAAAAGTCACTAATAATTACAAGGGATAACAGAGTATATTCCATGCATGTTACACCTGTTATTGCTTGTTTAGATTATATAAGGATCTCGGGAAAAAAGAACAATCCCTAATTCCTAATGACACACACACACTCATATGTATGCATAGATGATCAACTTTATGTAAGAAATACTTCACATATTATCACGATCTCATCTAACAATTATTAGTGGATAATTCATATGATTTGGAAAAATAGTATAGTCATGTCACTTTCAACCACTTTTTTGAATGGATTGATGATGATCAATATGCAGAAACTATTCATCATATTACTCCTTTCATTGTAGTTGTGTCTAGGGATCAAATAGATCAAAGGAGAGATTGTGTTGGAAGAAAAAATATATGTTTGTACCCTAACCCATCTCATGGATCAACATGATCAATGAGACCTTATAATTTAGAGGAAAAGAATAAATGAATAAAAAAGAATATATATTTTCTTGGGTACTTTCCAAGAATTTGGGTTCCTGTATTAAGATTAAATTTAAGTTATAATTTATTAAGTTAAGGATATTTTGGTATTATGATAATTGAAAGTATGACAAAAATTGAGCCATTTTTTTTTTCCATTTTTTAAAATATTAAAATTTGAGTTTTGTCTATCATTTTTTAAATATTAAAATTTGGGTTATTCTTTTTAATTTTTTTCTTTGGATTGGTGCTACAAAACATAGTTATCACAACAAAAAAAAAAAAAAAAAAAAAAAGAATGGCAAAATAATGTTTGACATGAAGGAAAAAAAACTCTTAATATCTTCATAATATAATATTTTCATAATAAGTGAAATTTAATTACAACAGATACATATATTTATTTTAAGGATGAACAAAATATATATTTTTGACAATTAAATTTATGTTGTATATTTTATTTCATGACAATAATCTATCACAAAGTTATGTTATATATATAAATAATTTATACATAAACATTATATGTATACTAAATTAACTCCACTAAGATTAGAAACATTTTTTGAAACATATAAATTAAAAAATTTAAATTAACACTAAAAATTAATTAACTATTTAGAGCCCTTGGATTTCTAATTTAATAAGAAGAAGCCAATTTCTTTTAAGAATCGGCCCGTACCGTAATGGATAAAAATTGGAATGATGAAAAACAAATTGGACAGCGGAAAAGACGGGTTAAACCAGGAGACGCAGAGGGCAGAAAATCTGGCAGAAATCTCCGAAGCAATATCCCACAAAAAGGGCAAAATGGTTTTGCCGCCAATTTTTCTTCTTCCATCCACGACGACGAGAGATCCATGGGGTGGGGAGCAACAACCAGGCATTCTGAAAAAGGACTCCGGAGCCAATCTGGAAGCCCACCTGCAGCAACACTTGCAATACCACCAGGGAACAATGGGGAAAATCCGCATTGAAACAGAGCAGCGCAGCAATTTTTGCTCAGCAACTCCATTCGAGCCTCGACAAAATGTAACTTCTGGGGAATCAAAAGGCACAGGTGCCGAGAAATAACTACATTGCTCTTCTGCTCCATGCTCATCTGAATGGCACTGTTGACAACGCTTTCCCACTTCTGAAGCAAGAACTTTGATTCCATCTCCAAGGCGATCATAGTCTTGCGCAACCCAATGCTCCATCTGTTCTACTCCGATGGGATTCTAATTGCCAGGGATGGTAATTGATGGATGGCTCCTGGTATCAATGTAAGAACAAAAAGTGAAACTCACAAGCCTTTCACGCAGTTCTCTCTCACTGCTCCAGAGTAGCTCCTCCCACAAAGCATGCTGCTCGCCTTCAGAATCATTTCTGTGTCAAGTTTGCTTCATAATTTGCTCCATTTTCCTCGCATTCAGACAGAATCACACGTCTATGGATTACATTGAGGAGATGCAGTTTGCGGGTCGAAATATTTCTAAACTTCGACAGAGACGGGTGCACGCCTCTTTATTGGAAAGCAGAATAGAGGCATCTAGGTATGTTACAGAGAGCTATTTGAGAAGAATGCAGTCAAAATATTTTGGCCGAGCACGCTTGAACGCTGAGGGCCTGGATGATGTCCCAAACAACTAGAGGCTCACCAGGGCTCTCATATTTTCTCAAGGCTGACAAAATATTAGCTTCCCAGTATGTCAATTCGACTGCAGAAAGATCATGAACAACAATATCAGTTGCACATTCCGATGAATCACTGAGCGAAGCATCCAATTGATGTCCTCCAGTCCAGAGAAACTCGACAACAGCCTTCTCCACCCTGCACGTCCCAGACAAATATTGTTAAATGCACACACGATAACTCATCAAACAAACGTAACATGCACAGAAAATGTTTACATTATTCTGCAACCAGAGGATATGAGCATTTTGATTATCAGAAGTTTTTTACATCTCATTCTTGTCTATTGGATATGAATTTACAGTTTCGTAAGCACACATCCATGGGATTCAGGGAACAAGTTGTATTTGTTTTGTTCTGGGACTGTTCTTTGATAGGTCCTGTGCCGGCGACGCACACCCCCCGTTCAGCGAGCATTTCAGCTGCCTGCAATTCATTCTCACCGACATGTAACATGGAAACTCAACTACCATTCAGCCATCCACTGTCTGGCCTCGTAAGCTGTCAATGGCGGGAGGCATCTCCAGCACCGTTCTGCTACCTTTGTTTGGTGGCACCAAAGCCCTTCAACAGTTGTGTTAGCGTATTTAACACCCCCCTGGTAGATGCTACCATGTGGGTGCATCCAACACCATTTGCCACCACCACCACCACTACTACTACTGTATGGGTACATCCAGCAGTTTTCTTACAATTGAACTTTATTTTGTGACGTATACATGGATAATCATACTGGTTTCCAGACTCCACATAGAATTTCAAATATAGAATTTTGACAGAGTAATAAGTTTACTTAATCTAGTTTAATGCAAAAAAAAAATTTTACCTCAAATATCTTTACAATCCAGGTTGGAAATAACACAAGGGAGTAAATAATTTTAATCATTACAATTCAGGATGAAAATAACACGCTAACCTAATTTAAAATAATCAATGAGTAAATACTTCTAAGAGCATCTCCAACGGGCTCGCTAAAAATGATATTTTCGATATTTTATTGAGTATGGTTAGAAAATTAGGGCTCTAACACACCACACCTCCAGTATTTTACTGAGCTTGGTTAGAATAAATTTTAAAGTGTTACTAGCTAAAATATTGAATTAAATATTTAAATATATTTTAATTATTTATTTTATTGAGTGTGGTTAGAGATGCTCTAAAATGCCTCAAAGACCAATTATAACACGTAGTTTTCAATAGAATATTCCACCTCCAAGATCAAATAATCATAATCAATTAAATCATCTTAAAAATATATTAATGGAATATATAACCAATAATATAATAATTGAAAAATCAAAATGGACAACTTGTATAGCTTGCTATACAATAAATCCTAGAAAAAATAACAAGAAGCACTATAATATTATCACTTTAAAAGTAGTAAGGAATTAAATATACTTGCATATAATTTTAATCAACCAAGAAAGCTCACTTTGAACCTATTAAATGTGAAGAGAGGAGATGAAAATTTAAAAAATTATTATGAACCTCTCAAGAACACAACAATGTCACTATTACAAAACAGACCAAAATAGTATACTGAGAGACCACCAGTATTTTTTTTTCAAAGATTCCATAAACAGAAACAATATAGATAATTTAATAAATTTCTAGAAATTTTAAAACAACTATAAATTAATGTATTACTTATAGAAGTTTTAAAACAAAAACTCAACTATGTTAAATTCATGAAATATATCCTCTCCAATAAAAAAAGTTTTAAAAAGTTTTAAACAATGACACTTACAAATGAATACATCCAAATTTTACAATTGAAGGATCCTAAAAATTTTACAATCTCATGCACAATTGATAATATCTATTATGGAATATCTCAATGTGATTTAAGAGCAAATATCAACTTGACGACTATGCTTCTCTTTAAGTATTGATTTACTGGAGAAGCAAGACATATCACAATTATCTCTAACTTAATAATAGATCATTTGCTTACCATGAAGAAAAGATTAAAGACGTGTTAGTACAAGTAAACATGAAGGAACCTCTAGCATTAGAAATGAAATAATTACCTTCATAATTATTATTTATAATTTTAGAAAAAGAAATCACTCTTACTGTAATTATATTAACTACTTTTGATTGTGAAAAATAAGAGATACTTCTCAATATTTTGGAAAAATATAAGACAATAAGTTGAACCATAATAGATATTAAAGAAATCAATTAATCTATTTGTATGCACATAATCCTATTGGAGAAATGTTATAACAAATATGTGCAATTACACCGAAAACTAAGCTCTATTATTAAATAGGTTATACAAAAAATAATTAAGTGATTTGGTGCAAAAAATATTTATTCTTTTAAGATAGCTGTTAGGTTTTCCCAGTTCAATGCGTGCCTAAAAAATTGAACAATAATAATTACTAATGACAATAATACTATGATACCTACGATAACTATTACTAATTATAGAATATACATAAATTATAAAAAATTCAATAAAGTCACCCACAAAGATCACTTCCCCTTATCACTCATTGATCGGATAATTGATAAACTTAGTGAAAATAAATATTATTATTCTTTGGATGGATATACTAGTTATAATCAAATTGTTATAGTACTTGAGGATCAAGAAAAAAAATAATATTTACTTGTCCTTATGGTACTCTTAATGTTTGGAGAATACATTTTGAATTATGCAATGCTTCAACAATATTTCAATAGTATATGATATCAATTTTCACATACATGATGAAAAAAATTCTAGAGGTATTTATGAATAACCATTTAGTCTTTGAAACAAATTTAGTATCAAATTGAGAAAAATATTATTTTATGATGTAAGAGGAGATATTTTTAGGACATAAAATATTCAAAAGAGACATTAAAGTCATCAAGACAAAAGTGAAAGTAATTAAAAAATTTCTAACCCATATCACAATTAAATGTAATAGTAGCTAACTTGGTCATGCAAAATTCTATAAAAATTTTATCTAAGATCTCGAAAGTTTTGTGCATACTTTGAAACAAGACATGCAATTTAAATTCAATAAAAAACACTAACATGCCTTGCAGAATTAAAGAAGTTAACTGTATCATCTCCTATTGTGGTGTCACCAAATTGATCATTACTATTTGTATTTATGTGTGATGCAAACAATTTTGTTATGGGCACAATACTCGAATAAAGGAAAGAAAAAAATTCAATGTCTTATACTATGCTAACAATGTACTCACAAATACCCAACTAATCTAGATAATTATAGAAAAATAACTTTTAGCTGTAATTTTTGTTTGTGACAAGTTTAGATCATATTTAGTGGAAACCAAAACTATAATATATACTGACCATTCTGCAATCAAATATCTCATATCAAAGAAAGATGTTAAACCTAGAATAATTTTTATCCCTTACAAAAATTTGATCTAGAAATATTAAATAGCAAAGGCAAAATTAAATTGAAAATCACTAAAATTTAGAAAACAAAAGATAAAAGAATTGCAAAATAAATTATTAGTAGTATGAAAACACAAACTATAAATTAATCTTTAATATTAGATGATGCCTTGTGACTTATAGAACAACTTTCAAACCCATGTTGGGGATGTTTCCGTATAGGTTGATCTTTGAGAAAATTTGTCTCTATCCTTAAAACTTAAACATTTAATATGTTGGGTTTTAAAGAAGCTGCATTTTCATTTGCAAACTACTGTTAAAAGCAAGAATGTACAATTGAATGAGCTAAAAGAAATGAGAATATTTACTTATGAAAATGTCAAAGCCCACAAGAAGAAAACTAGGAAATAGTATGACAAAAAAATTTAGGGTAAAAATATCAACTTGGCTTGAAAGTATTACTATTTAATTTAAGGCTGAAGTCTTTTCTTGATAAATTAAGATCGGGATGATGTAGTCCTTACACAATCTCAGATATTCATCCACATTAATAATAAAACTATAAAATAATTTGTCAGGACAATTTTCTAGAAAATGAATAGTAAATTAAATGCTATTTGAGCCAAGAAGTAGAACATAAGAAATGATCTATCTTGTTGAATGAACCATAATAACGAGAATAAAGTCATGCAAACAACTATAGATCTAACACTTTGTTAGAGGTAGCCCATAATATTAGTAAAAAAAAAATAATAATAATTTAATTTTATTATTTTGTTGATAATTTTTCTGGTTGGTTAAAGTTTGATGAAAATATAATTTCCAAAAATAGTAGTTATCTTCATTGAGTGTTCTAAGAAAATTATTCAAGCAGAAACCAAAGAATTAAAAACTACAAAACTCAAAAAAAAGAAATAAGGACGAACAAGTCTAAGAAAACTCTCTTTATTCCTCTATTTTTTATCATTTCAAATTATTAATTTTTTTTTTTTGATTTAATAGTAGTAGCTACTATTTGATTCAATGATGTCTAATAAAGATAATGTTTATATATATATATATATATATATATATACATATATATATAATAATAATAATAGGTTGTAAAATATTTTTAAGATATGTCTATTTCTTAAAAATACATATTATATTATAGTTGAATATTTATATTAAACCTTTGGAACTATAAACTAAAAGGAGATTTAAAATTTCAAAACTATTTTATTAAGTTTTGATAGCAAATTAGAAAACTAATAAAAGTATTAGAAGATATTATAAAATATAATGAAGTATTAAAATTACAAGAATTACAAAAAAAAAGAAAGAAAATACGCTTTATTACCTTAAAATTGTTGCTTAGTAACAAAGAATGTGTATGAAGCTCTTTGTACGTTTGCATAAAATAATAATATAAGATATGAGTATGTAATAGAATTTTAATTAATAATAATACTGAGTAACCATAAAAGTACATAAGATATCTTAATCACAAATAATAATATTCACATTAAAAGATATAAACAACTTTGTGAAACAAAACTAAAAGTGAGAGAGAAAGAGAGTGGTCTGTTATCTTAAATTATTACTTAGTAATCAGAATTGTCAACGAGCCTTTGACGAAATATATGAATACTTCCATGTACACTTTTCTATAAAACAATAATATAAGGTATAAGTATGTAATGTAGCTCTAATTAGTAATAATATTGAGCAACCAAATATCTTTATCATTAATATTATCATTCACATCAAAATATATGAATAACTTGAGGAGCATATCTAAAAAAAAGAGTAAAATAACCCTCACAAATCTATATATGCATGGAAGAAAAAAAAATTATGATACTTATTGTTTAACATAATAGTGTTGTTTTAAAATTTTAATAAACTAAAATATGAAATCTTTAACTAGATTTGATGATATTATTAAAATTTTAAATAGAGTACAAATATTTTTTACTGAAGACTAATAGAATTATATTAAGTACATACATTACTTTTTTTATTTACTCATTTTTTAATGAGCTAAGGAAGAGTGTGAATCTAGATGTTACACCCAGGTCCATTACACTTTCTACCTTACCTATAGCCCTTCTTGGGCTATCTCTTAGTAGAGAGAATCAATCGTCAACTACATCTAACCATGTTAATTCTTAGTATGATATTTCTTTCATTGAATCATTAAACCTACCAACAAATTTAAAATCACATTTAGTCTGAAAAGAATGATATTTTCTTAGTAGGGAGATATCATCATACCCAAATAACACACTGATCCATTAGTTTTTATTAATACAGAGTTATATTGAATCAGCAATTAGGACAATTGACCACTCATAACTTAGAATCTATATTAGGAGAGAGAGGGAGCGAGAGAGAGAGAGAGAGGAGATATGTCAAAAATGATCAATCCATAATAAACTTATAAAGGAGCTAGATAAACTTGTAGCTAATTCCTCTAATCTTAAGCTTCCGATAACTCTAATAGGAACAAATGACTGTATATATTACCTGATTCATAAATTTTCTCTTACTATCATCTTGTTACTTTTTTTATTTGTTTTATTATTTCTCTTAATAGTACTAGGATATTCAAGTCATATTTTGAGATATTATCTCATTTAGGATACTATCAAACCACCATAATGCGACACTTGTAATGAAGAAATCCACTTAGACATTTTGCATGGACTACTAAGACAATCTTCAATAGCTAAGATTGCCTCAATGTAAATTCATACTTTTCATGCATAATCTAATAGTTAGAGGATGCATTAACTAGATATAAAGAATGAATATTTTAATAGTAACATTGAGGAGGATGTGTATAAGGAGAAGCAACTTATCGATTGCGAAAGATATTATATGGCCTAAAACAATCACCAAGAATCTAGTTTGTGAGATTTTCACAGGTAATCATCTCATTTGAGTTACATAAAAATTTTATTAAATTGTCATTATTCTTTCGGAGGAGTCTCGATGACAGAATTATTATGCTAATTATCTATGCAAATGATATTCTAATTATAAAAAATTATGACTTGGGCATCACATAACTCAAGCAACATCTTTGGACTCAATTTTAGATGAACATTGAAAAACTCATATTTTTTTGGCATAAAAATATCTTATTCTACAATAAGTATTATCTTATTATAGAGAAGACATTCAATTGATACTTTTGTCAATCCAAGTACATGTTTCACTTCTAATGTAACTTATCTAATTAATTATATAACTTATTGGAGAATCATAGAAAAAATTAATAATCTAACTATTATCAGATCAAATATAACATAAATTATCATTAAGTTAGTCGTTTCATAAAATCTTTTTGATAAGTTTATCTTGACACAGTTTTTCACATATTAAGGTATACGAAGAAGCTTGTATGACTTAAGATTTCTTTCAAAGATCATAGATGCTTGCAATTAGCTAGGTATTTAGATTCGAGTTAAACACCAACATACATAAAGAAAAAAATTTAAGAAAAATTTATGGCAAGCAGTTGTATCTAGCTCTTATGCACTACTCTCTTCTTCCATTACCATTTATTGTAATAACCAAGGCATGGGGCATATAGCCTCTAATTTAATATTTCATTAGTAGATAAAATGCATTGAGATAAATTATTTATTCTTACAAAAGAATATTCAAAATTATATCATTATTACAACATACATTCAGACAATAGAACAACCAATAGACTTTATTAAAATATTAAAGAGATCTCATTTTTTATTTATTTCCTCCAAACTTGGTGCTATGAACTTGTATGCATCAACTTAAAGTCTTGACAGAAAGTATTGTTGTTTTCTTATTATTAATTTTGTTTTGTTTTTTTTGATAAGAATGCTCAACTTATAAGTTGCCCCAATCATTTTTTTTCTCATTATATAAAAGTATTCGATGTATTAATTTTCAAATGAGTGTTATTATATTATGTTATCTTATTTGTCTTGGGTTTATCAATGTTATTACTCAATGTGATGGATATACAAATTGACTAACCATGATGGAAAGATTCACTATGCAACTTGGACACAATTATAAGAGAAGATTTTTGATATGATATCAACATTGATAGATCACTTTGCATTTAAAAGATTTGGATAGCAAATTTATATTATTCTTTACACACATTCATTAGGAGATCAATATACTTTCATCTCTCTTGTAGATTTATTAGATAATGACTCAAGTGACTACTAATATACCTAAAATGAGTGTAATTAGTATAATTAATCACAATATTACAATATCTTCATCACATTATAATAATGAGAGAGCTGAGATACCTAGTAGAGGTACCTTACAAGTCAATAAGACAATGATGACATATTCTTTAGGTTGAAGTCGAGACATACTTTAAAGAGGGGTAAGATGTTGCACATCGAGTTATGACAAACTTTTAGGATTCAAATGATATACACTAGACTACTTGACCTACTCAAGTTTATTCTTCTATGATCATTTTTACTTGTCATGTTACTCTGACACTCTCTTAGAATGAGTGTTCTAAAGTTTATTCTTTAAGTACAACTAAATCATACATGTCTACATCCATCACACTTTATACTTATCACCTCACTCCATATACTTAGGTATTAGTCGGGAGTAAATACTTATGTTACCGGTAATCATATTTTTTTTTACTTCATTTGTTGAGTTTTAAGCCTTGAATATTATTATATTTAATGACACCATTATACAGGTAATGGGGCATAACAATATCAACATCGTTCCTTTCTTTTTGATATAAGTTTTATATGTATCAACTTTTTCTCATAATATTTTTTTTGTTAGTTTCTTTACAAAACAAAGATGTGATTTATTTTTTCTTCTTTTGGTATAGGAATGTCAAACTGGACAAATGACTATCATAGGGATTAAACGAGATGAATTATGCATGTTCATTTTAATTCACATGAGTTCTTTTAGATATCTATAGACTATTAATCTACTAGTGACTAATACTCAACTAAGATATTCTTCACTAGAGAAACTGAAGATCACAGAGCCTAACATTAGAGAAATAAAATTTATTTATAGTGAGATATGTCAATTAAAAAAATCATATTAAAGTTTATGATCCAGCACATCAAAAAAATACTCGTAGAGATACATTAGAAGAGTGACAACTATTAATTATGAGCTAAGAAGCACATACACGAATACGTCCACGAAGATACGACACGGGGACACGACAAATTTTAAAAAACTAGGATATGAATACGAGAAAGACGTGATATAATAAGATAAAATAAAAATAATTATCCTTACAGATATTATCCTTACATATATTATCCTTAAAAAACAATTAGAAAAAAAATGCTCAAACATTGTGTTTACAAATATTCAAACACAAACATAAGTAAAACTAAAACTAATGATTAGTATTTCCTTATAAATCAAATAAAATGACTTCCAATTCATATTTATCAAAAGAAAAATCCATAATCTCAAGAATTTTAGCATTTTTGTTATATCCATCGAGTCAAAACTATAACCTCCAATATCTCACATTTTAAATTCGCCTTCATTATAATTTAGAGATCTCATTGACAGAAGTCGGAGATTGTTATGGACATAAACTAAGTCCCCAGCTCTTTGTAGTGTCAACTTGTTTCTCTTCATGGAGTGAATAAAATTATATATGCTCTAATTTGTTCCACAACATGAAGATGAACAAAGTTATCATAACAATTTTAATGCTATAGATTGAAGCATTGGTGCAGAAGCCCCATGAACAACCCATCATTTAATAGGACACATGTACCACCTATCATTGAATGAATCACTACTAAAAAAATCTTCCATAAATGTAGAAAAAATAGCATACTCATCATTTATTTGCCCCCTTTCACCTTCATTTGAAAACCATCTCTCAAAATATTTATTTCTTTCTCTTACTATTTTCATATATCGATGTGGTCGAACACGATCATGAGGCTCATCAAGCCATTGCTGACTATAATACCTACAAGTTGAGTTAAAACATCATAATATATCATTTATATTAAATTATCAAAGCCTACAATTTAAACTCTTAAGATTATTTTGAATTTAAGGAATGAGCCAAGAAATATAAAGGTGTCTGGCTTTTAGTTGATATTTCCATCAAGATTTTATTCATAATATTAAAAAACCTACAAGTATAATTATAAAATGATTCATAAAAGTTCAAATATAATTAAAACTTCAATATTTAACTAATAAATCTTAATTATATCTAAAATTTTCTGTGGGGCTTTTATGTTCTTTCTTATAAATAGCTTTCTTTTCTTTTTTGATAATCGAATCCCACCACTCATAAATATTGTGAAGACAATGTTTGTCGGTATTAGCTAATCGAAGCATCTCAAATATGAGAATTGAAAAGCTAAGGATATAATCCACATTCATCAAAAAGTTTTCATTTAGGATTATATCTTTTACTTCTTTAGCTTTCACTGAATCAACTTCTTTATATATCTTTCATTCTTAACTTATCACTATTTGCTCAAAATCTCTTTTTATTGTCTTAAATTGTTTAAGCATAATAATAGCTAAAGCAAAATGTGTATCGGCCACTGAAAGAAACTTCAACTTATAATAATTATTAAACATTAACAATATCATTGCACAATTCATAATTAAATTCTTGATGAAATAGGCATCACTTGAAATCTGAGAAATCCAACCATATTGTTCCATCACATCATTATATCTTGGATGTGTTGATGGTGCACATATATTCTTCAAAGAAAGATTGAGAATACGAACCACACATAATGTCCAAAAGATATGCCGAAACTTTGCTTTCACAATATGTCTTGCTACTTTGCAAGCTGCAACATTATCAATTATAACTTGAATTACTTTTTGAAGATCAATCTCTTGTTTAGTGTTAATCAATAAATCAGCTATAAAATATTTTTTTTAGTCTCTCATTCACAGTTTATTCCTTTCAAAAATATTGGTCCACTTTATGAGACTGTCATGACGTTAATAAGTGGTTTTCTTTGAGTATCTTATCATCCATCACTTTAAATGTTCACTCCTTTCTTATTCAAAGTCTTCTTGATTGATTCCAATAGATTCATAATATTACTCTTCTCCTTCTACAATAATGTAGTTCTTAATGCATTATAAGTTGGTGGGATATAACCTGAAAGTTAACTTGTACTTTTAAAAGCATGAGCATGATAAGGATTTCTAGCAAAGTGAAAAGATAACCCCTGAGAGTAAAACATACTAGTTATCTCACTGTCAACTATTTCACGTGCACCCATATTGATACATTTTCAATTGATCCAATAGACCTCTTTCTCCTTTTTGGATCAATAACACTAGCACTAGAAAAGAAATTTTTAAAGTTAGATGTTGCAGCACTTGATGAGGATAAAAGAACTTGCTTAAGATTAGATTGTTTCACGTTCATCCCTTTTTCAGCTTCCTCCATCACTCTTCGCATCTCAATCAAATTTTCATTTGTTACTTCAACACAAGATACAATCCCAACCCTTTTAATAGTCAACAAGTGAGCTTTGACTCTATAATATGATCATCTATATATTTGTCTACAAAAATTACATTTAAAAGTAATATTTTCTCCCCATTTTCCTTTACTCAATTCGTTTCTTTCGTGACGTACCTCCATAATGTAACATTGTCATATTGATTATTTTATTGATTATTTGAATACTAAGAATTACTACTCATTATATAATGCTGCATGAAAAAAATAATGCATTTAAATAAATCTAAATTTTTTCAAAACCCAATCTACTTTTTTTGTTCATCCATACAATTAGACTAATTCCATAAAATTTGCATATTTGCATATTATATTCATTTAAATTCAAAATAAATTATAAAATAATCATACTTAGGATTCTTAATTTATTTACCGCTCTCAGATTCATGATTCGTAATAAAAACTCTAATTCCAAATTCATAATAAAATCCCTTTCAGAATAGATAATTTTCTCCAACTCACTCCCGGGAGTTGAATTGTGCAAATTTACATATTACATTCATTTAAATTCAAAATAAATTATAAAACAATCATACTTAGGATTCATAATTCATTTTTTGCTCTCAAATTCATGATTCGTAATAAAAATTCTAATTCCAACTTCATAATATTATCTCTATCGGAATAGATGATTTTCTCTCACCCACTCCTGAAGGTTGAATTGTGCATATTTAAATATTACCTTCATTTAAATTCAAAATAAATTATAAAACAATCATACTTAAGATTCATAATTTATTTACTGCTCTCAAATTTATGATTCGCAATAAAAATTCTAATTCCAACTTCATAATAAAATCTCTTTCGGACTTACATTATTCCTAAGCTCATTAAATAAATGAGTTCAATTTGGAAAAAAAATAAAATTAGCAATCTAACTAAAAGCCTATTAGTCACTGATAAAAAAATACTTGTACAATCTTAGTATATTGGAGTATCTATGTAAGACACAATTAAGGCCCTAGATTCTAACATGTCTCATTCTAGAAAATAATAAAAGACAAATAATTATATCAAAAAACTTTCAGAGAAATTAAATAATCTCACTTAGATGTAAAATTTAAAAAGGTATCAATTAAGAAATAGTAAAAAAAGATATCCAAATATTGAGGTAGATTGAAGTTAAATTGTGTTTCTCTAAAAATATTTTAGAACATACTTTTCGACAATGAATGTCTGAATTATTTCAATTATATTTTTATTCTTCATTTTAGCAAGCTCAATTTGGTGGGATGTGTTGGTGCAAGAAGTACAAATATAATTTTAAGATTCATATAATAATTATTGAATTAGACTAACATATATTCTAATATGTTATCACTTTTAAATTTTTTATATTTTTATCGAATTATTTTTAAATATTTTATTAAATTTCTAAAAAATAAAAAAAAACTTATGACATATCACGAAAAAAATATCTATGCATATTACAAGCAGTTATCAAAAATAATAATAAATTTCTTAAGCACTCTTTGCTCACATTTCTACTAGGCTCTCATATGTCTAAATATATCATATCAAATGAGTCCTTACTCAAATCAGATTATCATGTAGGATAGAAAACTCTAATGAATTTTCCTAGCTCGCATGTCTCACACTCTAAAAATCAATTATTTTAAAAACTAAGACAATGTATTATCAACTTGGCCAAAGATATATAATTACCTTGAGAATACACAAATAAATAATTAAACATAAACAACTAAGCACAAATCTTATCGTCGAAAACAAAATATATAAGCCACCCAACTCAAACCCAAATAAATTATTCCTTAGAGTCTCTTGATAGTACAAATAAATATCGATAGAAATAAAAAAATAACAAGACTAAGTTATTTGGAAAGATAACTAACACTAAATAAAACAATATGAAAATTGAAAATAAGCAAGACAAAAGAAAGTAACGTAGACCTAAGCTAGATATTATCATATTCAAATATTTATGAATACTCATGATTGGCTACAATAATATTTTTAGATTAAGAAAATTAATATTAAAAATAATAAAATTAAATTTAATTTAAGTATTAGCTCGTGTTTCAACAATCTATAAGACTTGAGTAAAAATATGAGTAAAACAATCAATTAAACTAGAAAGAAAGAAACAATCTATTATTTTTTTAAGTCTAAAGGGCAATTTTCTCTAGTAAATATAAGTGTTACGATAAATAACTAAGTATCCACCTGCATGAATGGCCTACATTCTAGCACAAAGCAAGGCATGGGTCATTCAGCATGCCCAACATGACACACACGATGAGTGGACTACACGTGCTTATTCATGTTGGACTTTAAAAAAATAGGCACCTATGGGTCACAAACCTTTTTTATAATAAAATATTAAATAGGATATGTGAAATGCACGTACCTCATTTTAAAAAAATAGTCATTGCCATGAAATGACAAGAGACTGATAATAATACATGTCATTATCCTTTTGATTGCAGTTAAAAAAAATAAAAAATAAAATAGTTAAAATGTAGCAGTTGAATTTTGGTCCAATGGTAGTTAGCAAAAATCTATTAGTTATTTTAATTTTAATAAAATTTATAAATAAAAATTTAACATTTATAATTTTTCATATTTAAATTGAAAATTTTCTCTTTTCTATCAAATTTTCAGCTCCTGATAATTCTCTAAATTGTGTTTAACGAGCAATATTACTATTTGTATTTTTTTTTAATATTTATTGTAATATAGTATAAAATATAATCTTGTAATTATAAATTAATATTGATGAACAAACATTGCTATTTTGGAGCAGACTTGTGTTTTCTAAGCTTCAAATTCATGTTTCAATTTTTCCAAGGTACACATGTTATATTTTTGTTTATTTTCTCTTTAGTACTTACTTTTAGAATTAATTACAAAAGCTATCTTCCTCAAAATCTATCAAAATTTAAAAATAAAAAAAAAACTAATAAATATAACAAAAATGAGGTACATATTGATTCAGATATGAAAAATCTAATGAAAAGATATGAGACTGTGATACCTCTCAGTCATAGATCAACCTTGGCTCCAACATCCAAAAAACCTAATAATAATTAAATATTTATAGTATGCACTCACTTAAAGATTATGTTTAATAGAAAGATCAAAAAAATTCAGCATAAATGACATTGAACACTTAAGAAGATATACCAAATAATACATCAAAATATATACTAAATTAAATAATGAGCAAATTCAACTAAGCAGAAAGATCTAAGAATATAAATCTACTTCATGTTTAACGACTTCATTTGCTTACCATCATAAATTTATAAGAAAATACATTGCTAGATCCATTGCTAACATGAATTTTCTATTTCGAATTTTGGAAGATCCTATGCTACTTCATTTAATACAAATATATTTCCAGCCAACCTCTTATTGGTTCCCTAAGATGACCAATAGAAATAACATAATAAAAAATTATAAAATAAAAAAATAATTAATTATTAGCTGGATTAAAACACAAATTAGAGTGATCTCGATATTTTCTTATATTTGGACTAGTTATAATCACAAAGTATTTGCATGTGTCACTACCTACTTTATTGATTCTAACTAGAAATTGAATAAAAAATCCTAAGATTTTATGAAATCTTTTATATTTATTATTGTCTTATCATAAATAAGTATCTATAAAGAATTTTTTTAAAAAATGAGATAAAATTAAATATAAAATATTTAATTATATCTCAAATAACAATGTGACTAAATATTTTTATAAGGAACATTAGAAATGATTTCTTAATAATAATTTTTCATGCTTGTTGTATGTATAACATAATAAACCTATTAGTATATAACATACTAACATACTTTTATATACTATATTAGTTATTAGGGATACAAAAAAAGAAATTTCAATCAAATATAAAATATCATTAAAATTTTATATATCTAATTTTAGATTCATCTGTTGGCTATCAACATATAATATCTAACTATGTAAATAATAAAATTGTTGAAATATTAATTAATGAATTAGACTATTATATACTTTCATGACATGCATTTAATTTTTAAAATTTATGAAAAATGTTATGATTCAATGAACATGTATTCATCGGTATATACTCGCATGACCAACATTGCACTTAAGTTTATATGTAACATGAATAGTTTCTTTAATAATATAGAAAAAATATATATTTTGGTATCATGACTATTGTGATAAAAATAAAGAATTTAAAATATCAGTCCTTTATTTGATGTATTTATTACTTAGCCACTTGTATAGATTTTAGGATTAAGGTAAAAAATAATATATAATACATATTCATTCGCATGAACTAATCATAAGAATCAAATGATAAAATTTACAAATAATTAGATAATATTTAAATAGTATAAAATTAAGTTTGAAATTTTAACAAATCTCCAATTATAAAGATGAATATCATATTCGGAGAAAATTATTTTTTTATTCAATTAACTATGAACAAATAATAAAAAGGTTCGTTGAATATAAGCGAATTATCATGATACTTCATTTTATCTCAAAATGACATTAAAAATATTGACATATTGAGATGATAAAAATTAAACAAATCTATTTTTCTCATATAATCTAAAATAATATATGATTTAATAACCCCTATAGTATTTAGCATTGTATCAAAATCTAATATTTCTGTGTCTATAAATTTAATTTCAAATATAAGTAACATAATACATCCAAATACTATTAAATCTACATAAAGGATTAAAAAAATATATAAATGAGTCTTTAGAATAAAGTGAATTAGTTATAAGTCAATAATGAGATAGATAATAATTTTGATATTGACTCTTAGAGTTGTACTGATCCAAATTAAAGTGAGTGAGATGAGTGACTAATATTATATTTAATTTATGTTACTAATAATGATTCTTCACTGCATGCATTATCTTAATATTTTTTATTGTGAATTTTGTACAGAAATATATATATATATATATATAATTTCAATTAAAATTAAAATATTTTTTACTATGTCTGTAACTTGTATTGTGTATATTAAATTTTTAAAAATGTATATTAATAATATGTAATATCATATATGATATATGCATTATTACATATTAACCAAGGAAGAGAAAACTAAATCAGACTGACCAGTCATATAGGTCCTACCATCGACCAGTCACTAGAACAATATGATTGTGTCAAATAGATCAATATCTCATCAAATCAGAATTAAATTGATAGGACCAGTGATCGGACTAGTGAACTGGCAAAACAAAATAATTTTTAGAAAAATAATTCAAATTACATATCATTTAAAAAATTTTTTTGTGATGTCCAAATAGGATTTGATACCCATGACCCAATGACCATAAAACAAGTAGTCTATCATCAGGCTACCTAGCACTTTCATGTTGTTTGCATATTAATTATTAATATTTAAACTAAATTCTCATTTATATAATATTTTAATAAAGTAATTAATATTAATTATTTTTTTAATCTTATTTTATTAATTACCAAAATACACAAACTATCATTATTATGTTTTAAACATATCTTTTTTATATCATTTATGTAATAATTAAATATAAAAAAATATAAATATTGAAAAATATTAATATATATATATATATATATATATATATATATATCTTTTATTTGATATTATTAAATATATTAAATTAAATAACTTTTAGATTAATTAAATTTACAAAAATAGTTCATATATATTTTAGTTTTTTTATAATTTTTATAATTTTTTTCCCACTATTTTCATTAATTTTTAATAATTTTCATATCTTTATTAATATTTTATTGATATTTCTGATATATTCATAAAATTCAAATATTATATATTTGTATTTATTAATATTTTCATCTATATACGTGTAATATTTTTAAATTATTTTAAATTTTAATAATATATAAAATATCTTTATGATGACACCAGTTCTATAACAATTTGATAGTGGGCTGATTATCAGCCCAACCTGTGAACCGTGAACAAGTAACTTTTCCGATTTAGTCATCGGTTCAATTTTGTCGATATTGTTATTAACGTTACACATCTACTATTACATACAACAATAGCATACACATTACACATACAAGCTTTAGCTATAGCCTAGCCAAGTGCCTATTGCCTACTGCTACTAGATAGTCGGCACTAGTTGAAGCTATTGGTACCAATTGGCCACTGCCTACTTCTAGTCCAATAGAAATTAGCCTAGGCCTACTAGATATCCAGACTGGGCAGCAGCCAGTCTAGTCCAGAGTCCAGTGTAATGCCTGGCATGGGCAAGGTGCCCAGCCTGAGCATGATGCTTGGTTTGGGAAGAGTGACTGGTGTAGGCAGAGTGCCTGGCCTAGGCCACTGCCCAGTGTTAGAAGCTAGCCTAGCTGAGGGAAGGCCACTGGCACCAAGTGGCAAAGTCAGGCTAGCCTAAGTTAGCACCTATCGTGCCAAAAGTTAAGCGTGTCTAACCCAACCCAACATGCTCAATTTCCCACTGCAGGTCAAAGAGGTCGTGCCTATTCATGGCGGGCCATGTCAGGCTTGACTTCCATTTAGCCATGCTAGCACAACAAAACTCAAGTGGATGAGTCAGGTAAAATGACAAGTAAAATTAAGATTTCTTCAATTCAAAATCTTAAAACAAAAAATTAATCCAATTACATAAATTAGACTTAAAAAAATAGTAAGCCCCAATTTGGGATTTTCCCCAAACATTAAATTGGAAAAAAAAAATACTTTTAGACCCTAATTTTTGAGACAAATTCTAAACACACCACTGCTATCTTCACACACTACGCACATTACAACAATTGCGATAACTACCACACAACTATTGAGTGATCACTGCACTACAACCATGCTGCCATCATGTAATCGGTCTCACACAGAGTTATTACTAACAAGTAAGATAGTGCGTACACATTAAGATTATTGAGTAGTTGCAACATAAAAAAGCACTAATCATATTTTATTATTTCCACAACTTTAATATCATTATATCGGATCAGCATAGTCTGCGTCATAAAAAGAAGCATAAGTGTTAACCAGAAAATATTAAATGTATCATTCCCAGCAGAGTGAGTGCATTATCCCCCAAGCAATACTGCAAAAATTTCATGCCGTCGACAAGCCAGATCTTTACACTAATGAACAAAAAACACAATTACAGGAATTTTAGTTCGTGAAATATTCATTTATTTAATATGTATAGATTTACATGGAGGTTATATTGAGTGGACAAGGCTTTTACCTTATGTATTGGGTAGCTTTGTTGATGTGTAGAGACAATATGTTGCACCTACTGTAAGATAATCTTTTTAATATTGTAATATGATCAACTAGCACAAGTATTAAGCTGCATCAGATATGCAAATTAAGGTGACCTTTAGTGAAAAATATTATTAATATTGTATCATTTTTTATCCTACGGTTTTGATTTATTGGAAAAATATATTCTTAGAATAATATAATACTAAAAACATAAATGTAATATACACTAATAAATTCATATTTTAAATATCCTTATATAATATATCAAAATGATTGAGAAACTTACATCTCGAATATTATCATCAAAAATATTAAAAAATTTATAAAAAAAAAACTTGAATACTCTTAATCAAGAAGGTTCATACAAGTTTACAAAACAAAACTTAAAAAAAATATTAGTTGTGGCATCTTGAGGATGTCATGAACACATCAACTTTTTATTCTACCATTTGAAAATATATTATAGTAATATTGTCATCAATAATCTTCTCACATAATAAGAAATAATTTTTAACTTATTTATTTCGTTTGCTTATGAAATATTAGATTAAGAACTATATATTCCAACATCTGACTATAATGATAAAAAATAGTAGGCACATATATGATTTCCTAGAGCATATGATGTATCTAAACAACTCACAAGTAACTGTTTACATCTTTCTGTACTTTGACTATATACTAGATCTTTAAATAATTATTTATCTTTTAATTTTCTATTGGAAAAATTTATCTTAATGAAAAATACAAAATTATTTTTTAGACCTCCACTTAGTATATGTTGGTGCCTAACTTGAAAATGATTATCCAACCAACTAAATGTGTTAATGATTCCAAAAAGAGATCCAAAGTCTTGGGAGACTTCTTAACAAATCACATTATGCAAAGAAATGCACTGAGATAAATTTATCGAGGATAATCAAAGAAATAACTAACTATATTAGTTGTATATACTAATTACTATATCTAATTTAGTCATCATCAAATAGTTAAATTTTCATATAATTTTTTTATAAGTAATAGGATCAAATAAAGATATCACATCAAAAATAAAATTAATAACAAGATCGATATGAATATTCACTAAAATACAACTCAAAAGATTAATATCTACAAAAATATCAAATAAATATCTTCTTTGTAAGAAAATAAATACTACTAGTATAATAAGTCATCTCTAAGAAAATAAAGTATTTAAGTATTTCAAGATCTTTTGTCTGAAACTCTACTAGAAGATATGCATATCCTCGAGTTTGATGATCTCCAACTCGGCATATCTCACCATCAAAAAATCATCCACATAGATCATCATCAAAATCATCATTCTAACGTGATTTATCATGAAGAATATAGAAGGGATAATAACATACTCGTGTAACTCAAATAAAGTGATTACCTATGAAAACTTCTCAAATTAAACTCATAGTGACTACTTCAAGCATGCGATATTTTTCATAATCTATAAATTATATCTAATAGTAATGTTTGAAACCCAAGTGAATACTTCATGTACACCTCATCCTAAAGTTACCATCAAAAAAATATATTTTTAATGTTTACCTCATATATCCTACAACTCTAAGATAATGCAAAAAAAAAATAAAAATATATATGAGATCATCTTGCCTACTAGAGAGTAAGTGTCCTGTTGTCTAGATCAAATATCTAGACAAATTTCATGACTACAAGTCTTATATAAAGGCAATCTAATTTTCTATCTAGAGATATCTTCATAATGAACACTTACAACCAACAACAAAATTTCTCGAAGGTAGTGATACTAATTTCACAATCTCATTAGAGCAGAGAGAATACATCTCTTCCATCATGATCTCGCACCAAGTCGAATGAGATGATACCTCAGAATGAGATTTAAGTATTTTTGTACCTTCAAGAGAAATAATAAAAAAATTTAAAGAATAAACAATACAAGGGTATGATAAATTATATGAAGTCGAGTATAAAGTATAACTCATTTGTTCCTTTTGGAAAGAGATCGGAATGTCAAGATTAGAGAAATTAATCATAGGATCATCTACACCTCAGTAGGTTCATTTCTTCTCTAAGTAGGTTGGGATATCTTGTTCTCCTGATATACACTCTAAGTTCTAGGTGGTCAAGTTTCCTAATCTCCGGCTCAAATGAGTATGTACTCATCAAGACTCATAGGCTATTGTGTCAAATATGCTTAAAAAAAATTCTATGCCTAGGAAATCTAAGCCTCTAATGAATCAACATGATTTAAAATTATTGATAAATATGCTAACTTCATGATAATACCATCATAATAAGTACCAATATATTCAAATATAACAGATAGGTGACTCTCTCAATAAATTAGCGGTTTAAGCAAGATTATAGATAAAGAAGTAAGAGTAATAAATCCAGTGCAATATTTGGATCCAGTGTAATATCGTACCATGTTAAATGAGATAATACCTCATAATAAAACTTGTGTATTTTCATACCATTAAAAAAATATTAAAAGAAATCAAAATAATAAACAAGAGAAAAATATAATAAATTAAATAAAATCGAGTTTATAATACAATTTCTTTGTCCCTTTCAAAAAGAGATTGGAAGGTCAATAATAGAGATACTAATTATGGGATTATCTATGCCTCATTTGGTTCATCTCTTATTTGAGCAAGTTGGGATATCTTGTTTTCCTTGTATTGCCCTTTAAATTTTGAGGGGTCAAGTTTCCTAGTTACCAACTCAATAAGATTATGTATTCGTGAAGACTCAAATTATTATGTCAAATATGCTTGAAAAAGATATTTATACCTAGAAAATTTTACTCTCTCAAGAATTAATATAAATTAATTTTAATGATAGATATAATAATATTATGATAATATCATCATAATAAATACCAATATACTCAAATGTAACCAACAGGAAACTCTCTCTATAAATTAGTGGTCTAGACAGGATTTTAGATAAGGAAGTAAGAGTAATGAATCTAATACAATATTTAAATTCACATGCTTCTTAGACTGTTGAACAATGAGTTTTACTCAAATAAAAAAAAGTCTTCACTCGCTAAAATGATACCTACCTCTGCTAAAAAAATACTTATTTCCTCTTTGGATACTCGATAATACATGAAAAATATATCTCAAAATCCTAGATATTAAATTTTATCATCCTTAAGATTAATCAAGAACAAATTAGAAGAATCAAAAAATACTTGGAAAAAGACTAAATAATATTTCTCAGGATTATAAGAATGAACAAGGCATCAGACTGATGAGATAAAATAATAATTAAAATTGTATCTATCCAAAAATATTTTAGAATATCTTTTTTAAGTATGAGTGTCCGAACTATCTAAATCAGATGTCATAGCTCTGCATACAAGCTGGACTGTTGCATATTACGATTTTAGTTTAGTTCTTGCATTTATAAAAAAGAAATTTATTACATATTTTTATATTTTTTATGTATGTAACCTTATCTCCTAGAAGGAAAAGACAACTAATAAACTGCAAAAGTTATATATAAATGTTTATGAATGTGTCTATACACACACACACACACACACACACACACACACATGCATACATACAAATGATGTTTATTTATAATAATTATATATAAACATCATATATATGTATACATAAATGTATATAAATATGTTTATATATAAATGTCATACATGTGTATAAATTAACATTAAAACATTTATATTCAAATGTTAAATATTTTTATAAACAAACATTTAAATATGCACAAACAATTATATATAAATGTTTTTATACAAAATAATTATATACAAACATTTATTCATAAACATTATATATGGATGTTATATATATAATATTTCTTACTTTATAATTATCGCATATATAACATTTATATATAATCAAATCATCTCACCAATAAACATCTATCAGGAATAACTTTTATTATTTTATAATCATCCAATATTAATGTGGTATAATATCATACAACCGCCTACTCCATCTCTCATCATCAAAGTAAAAAACCAAATCCATATATAAACCAAAAGGAAATTAAAAAAACTTTACATGTTGGATGCTCCTATCACCAAACAAAAAATCATACCCGGTGCACAAAACTTAACCTAACAAGAGGTTTGAGAGAGACTAATATATCTATAATCTTACTCGTAAAAATCAAAGAAGCATAATCTAGTAAATCTCAAACCTAAGACTTATCTCCATTGAACAAATATAATTATCAATAAAAATAATAAAACATTTAATATCATCAAATATATTAGTGAATATGATTGAATGCATCATTATATTGCCTAAAATTAGATGATGAAGTTGAGAATATATCACTAAAAGAAAAATAATACTCAAGTATCTAGTAGGCTTCCTAATTGTAGAGAAGAATACAGACAAATTATACTCCCCGAAACTAAATAAAGTCTTGCTTAAATCTTTCTAACCTGAAAAAAAAATATTAAGAGAAAAAATAATATTAAAATTAAATAGTTTAGAAAATAATTGTTCGAAAATAATAAACCAAAGATAAAAATAAACTATTCAAAAGTCAATAGTCTCACAAGTTGTAGCCTACAAATGTCAAACGAGCAGGGTCGGGTCGACCCAGCCCATTTTTTGCTGGCCCAATTTGGCCACCGTGCAGTGCCCCGCACGACCCGGTATAGTAACCGTGCCGTGCCGGGCACGGCATGGCTTGAGAACCATCGGCCCATCAAGGCCCGTAGTCTTGGCCCATACCCGATTCATGTCAGGTCATGCTTGGACTTGCCGGGTTGTACCCGATTTTTCCAACAAAATAAAAAAAAAAATACAACTAGGATCCTTGTACCAATTTACCATGCCTTCAGGCCAGACACATGGGTCATGTCTGGCCCGACACAACATGAACTGTACAAAGGGTCGGCCTAACGTGGCCCACTGACACATTTCCAAATCGTGTCATGCCAGGCCAGGCACTGCTGAACTAGGTCGGTCTTCGAGCTGAGCTCGTGCCACCCATCCCATTTAACACCTCTATTATTGGCTAATACAATTGTCAACAGATTAGGGCATCTCACTTTTTAGATGGTCTTGCCAATAATAAAATAAAAAAAAAGTAAACTTAACAAACTACAATACACATTTAAAGTTATATAAAAATTCAAAATATCAAGTTTTGAGATGAGAAAGATAAGTTGATACCTATTAAGACCTTCGTGAAGATATCTTCCGATTAATTTATTGTATAAATAAAAATTATGACAATTATCTCACCCTAAATATTTTCAATAAGAAAGGAGTAGCTTGCTTATACGCATTTAGTCTGCTTGTAAAATGTTGAATTAGATATTATATATCTCATTGTTTGACAATAATAATAAATGATTATTAGGAAAAGAAAATAGATATTCAACCTCCTCAAACCAGTGTCATATCCAAAATATCTCATATCTAATCATAGTCATCACCCTAAAATTTGTCTCACCGCTAGGCATCAATATAATTATTCATCTTTTACTTTTTTATGAGAGAAAATTACCCGCAACAAAAGTGTTAAAACTCATAATAAATTTCCTTTCAATGCAAAATAATGTCAAGTTCTAATATTAATAGTCGACAAACAAATATCCATAATTAATGAAAAAAATATCAAATCTTGAAGATCATTTTCATACCTCAGTTTGTGAAGAGCCACATTTTAATAAATACAATGTAAAATCTAGAAAACAACTATTTATATAGATTATATAAGTTATATCTTGAATGATAATATTAATATAATTTTTCCTTTTGTTATTTTAAAAATATTAAAATCAATTTGAAAAATTATACAAAATACAAATTTAATACGTAAATCAATTGGAGCATCTACTGATAACTTTAAGAGATTAAAAATTTCTTTTATCTTTCTTGCTTATTTTAAATAAAAAGAAATAATAAATTTCTATTTTTAAGTATTATAACACCACACACACACACACACACATATATTACCATATTTTACTTTTTAAAATATTTATAATAAATTTTTACTTTATCTAGATTATTTTTGTATATAAATAAAACTATCACTTCTAAAAGATTAAAACTAGCTTATGGTGACTAAGAAATCACGTAAAAGAAAATTTAACAAAATAATGTTTGCTAAGTATATATTCTATATATAAAAATATATATATATATATATATATATATATATTAGCATATACATATGTATCTAAGTGTGTGTGTGCGTGTGAATGTGCGTGTGTATTTATTCATTTATATATACATGCTTTTATACATATATAAATATGTAGAAAAGTATATATGTGTGTGTGTGTGTGTGTGTGTGTGTAAATAGTTTTATTTATTTATTTATTTATGTGTATATTTATATTGATATATAGATACATGTCTATGTGTGCATTTGAAATGACAAGAGATGATTGAGAGTTATTAGAAGTTAATATATGTGTGGATATATTTAAAACAAATAGAAAAGTTATGAAAATGTTTTTAACTTCTCCTATAAATATATAAACAAAAGTTATGAAGAGGAACAAAGATATATATATATATATATATTACAAGTATATAAGCAAGGATCTCTCCAAAAGAATATGATACATGAATATAAAAAAAAGAATTTCTTCAAAAGCATATGAAACACGAAGAGAAACTAAAAAATATGGATGAGGCATAGACAAAAGAAATTTCAAAAACTTCTTAAATTCAAAAATGAGTCTCAAAAACGAAGTACCAGGAATAAGCAATAAGTTCCAAAAGAGAGTTAAAAAGACAAGAATAAATCAAAATAAAAAATGAAGGAGAGAAGAGTTATCAGAAGAAAGACAATACAAAAAAAAAGAACACAGAATACTTAACTCAAAGAATAAGTGAATGGAAGAAGAAACTTGAAGTTTTAGAACAAAATAAGTATTAAAAAACAACTTCCAAAGAAAGTGTAAAGGTGCAATTTTATAAATATGCAAAGAAATATATATATACATCCAGAAAAGAAATTTCATCCGAAGGCAACATGCTGAAAAAAAATATATAGAAGCAAGAACTGAAACCTTTATATGCATTTCTTTCCCTTTTTTTTGTGTTTTGTATCTTTATTTAATTGTTTAATTTCTATTAAATTATGAATGTCATATCTTATTAAGATAATATGAATTTTATCTTATGAAAAATTTATTTTGCTTGAATTGATACAACTTAAGTGGAGGTTCTTTTTTTAAGAAAAATTTCCCTTGTTTGTACACTTATATTCATTATAAACTTTTTACTTTTGATTTGCCAATATTTGGTAAGCATAATGAACTTTGTCTATTATTTTATAAATTTAATTATAACTAATTCAAAATCAAGTTTACCAGAAAATATTTGTTTATTATATTTAAAAAATAATTTAAAAAGAATTCACTAATTCTAGCATAATATATTATATATTTAATAATAGCATAATATTTTATTAATTGGTATAACTCCTAATTATCTTATTTATTTCTTTTATTAAATCCTAAAATATTTTGCCTTATTTTTTATTTTTGTTAAATCCTAAAATTTTCATTTTATTCGTAACTTGATTTTTATCTTTAGTTTCTTATATTAAATATTTTTAATTACTTAATTGAAGCTAATCCTTGTTATATTATTTTCAAACATATTCAATCCATGTAGAGGTGATAATCAACTCACTTATATATAACTTATTGATCATGTATACTTATGTGAACTTTTTTTGAGTTTCATATTAATGTTTGAAACAATCAGCATCTATTAGAACACAACCTAATAAATCAATATATATGAGTGTATCAATTGAATATCTCATTTGTAACAACATAACACCTCTCATGTAGTAGGACACCAATATGTGGCTATATCTCAATAAAATATCTGAATCTACAATGATCATTTATCTGGAATCATAATTAAAGATACTAATTTAATTAAATAAAATCTAACTCATCATTTTTTCTAATAAAAATAATATTCACGTATACAATAAGAATAATCAATATGCCATCAAAATTCTATCAAGAAAAAAAAGAAAACAAAAAATTCATACGGCACTTATGTAAACCAAACAAGATGATTACATGTGAAAATCTCACAACCAAATTATTAGAGATTACTTCAGGCTATATAATTTCTTTCATAACCTGTAGATTATATCTAATCATGTTGCTCGAAATATAGGTGGTTGTTTCATATATAAATTTTTATCAAGATTACCATGAAGTTGATATATTTTTCATGGCCAACTGGCATATCCTTCATTTATGAAATATCTCATGCCATCAATTTAACAAAAATTTATATAAAATTTTTTAGCTTTTAGAAATAAAGTACCCAGATAATTCATATCAAACACTTGATTGAACTCCCTTGCTACACATATCACCTTAAGAAAATCTAACTTTCTATTTGGTTATGACTTCATATTGAACGCTCGTTTGAAACTAATAACAAATTTTCTCAAAAATCATAACATTAGTTGTCATATCTGATTGGAGTATAAATATTTCTTTTTTTCAACATTGTTTAACAACATCTTGGAAAATATAATGCCAGAAAAAAAGATATAATTATTTTAATATCACCAATTGAAATACAAAAAAAAAATTAAACAAAATATGAAGACGTGAGCATGACAAAATACATGAGATCGAATGTTGAATACTACTCATTAGTTTCTTTCAGAAAACAATCAAAAGGCCAAGATCAATGAGATTAGTTACAGGATTATCTGGCTCCTTGATAAATTCATCTTTGACCTGAATCAGCTATGTATATCCATATCCTAGTAGTAAAGCCTCTCAATTTTAGGATCGTTATGAGTCTGAACTATAGGAGAAACAAACTGGTAGTCATGATCTAAGTAGGACTACCAATATGTAAAAAAAACTAATGAGTCCCCATATATCATTTAAACTTTTATTCTTTCTAGTCTAGCTAAAAAAGAATAATGGTCAAAAAAAATAATGTCGATGCTCATTAAAATCCTATCAGACTATAATAAAAAATACATGTATCCAAGAAAAAATATTAAATCTTCATGCATCAACTTGTCTCATCTTGTGACGAGATAATTCACAAAATAAATATTCCGAAGAACTCTTGGAGATAGCCTAAACAACCTCTCTATTAGAAACATAATCTTAAATGATACACTAAGAAATAATAAAAATAAATATATAATTAAAAAGATTATTTGTGACTAACATAATTCCACACAAAATGATTTATTACACTCATACTAAATAAGAGTGTTCGAATTATCTCAGCTAATTATTTATTCATTTTTTTAAAAGTTTTTTTGTGGAGATATGCCTACATAGTAAATATAATGTATAATCTATTCTTTCATACAATAAGTATTGAATGTGTATGCCTTATTTTTATCAAATAATTTTTATATTATTTTATGTTTTGACTAAAAAATATAAAAAATTTGTGAAATAAAACAAAAAAGTTTGTAATATAAATCATGAATAATCATCAACAAAATTAAAATAAAAAAGATAATTTAATCCCTATTTGATTGAATCTTTACTATTTCCCAATATTTCTGAATATATCAGATTAAATAGGCCCTTATTCACATCAATTTGATAGGCGGGGATAATAAAATATATTCTACTTTCCTATTTGATATATCTCACACTAAAGGATTGAAATACCTATAAAGCTAGGATAAAACATTATCAATCTGATCAATAATACATGAGCAAGTTGAGCACTTACAAATAGATAATCCAACATACTCAAATATATATCAAGAAAACCTATCATAACAAATAATAAATATGGTTTCGCCAACTCAATCCCAAGAGTAGTATTCCGTAGAGCCTATTTATACTACAAATAAATATCAATAGATAAAAATAAAAACAAAATTAAATTATCTATTGAGATAACTCAAAAAAAACTAACAAAATAATCAAAATTAAATAAAATACATTAAAAAAAAAGTGATCAAGTTGAATACTTTCATACTTAATGACTTTTAAAAAATTATAATTAGTTATCAAAATATTCTATAAACAAGCAAAAAAAAACAATGAAAAAAAATAATTGCCTATAATCTATGCATTGGCTCATGAATCAACAATCTATGAATATGAAGTAGATTAACAAGACATCTCAAATATGCTTCTTTAGCAGAGATTATGATGGGAAGACTATGACTCCTAGATGGATCTGATGGCTGAGGTCGACATATCTCTCTCAAATATTTGTAGTGCTCTCGACCTCTTCTTTTGAAATAACTCTTAACAACTATCTCTAGTGTGATTCATCCTCTTATAATTTGTATATTGAACTAAGATTTTATTCTGTTTTTGTCTCTGACAAAAGTTGTACTCCCTTTGCTATTAAAAAGTGTAAAGTGAGATATTTCTTTGTGTATTAGTTAAATTGCTCGATAATATCATTTTGGTATGATAGTTATGGAATCTTACTATCTCACCCTCTAGGATGTCTCAATCTCGACTAAAAAATCTTCAGGAATTATGTAGCCAACAAAATAAACTTCATAAAGTAAACAAAATATCTTAAGGCTAATTGATACTATCTAGTCATAGTCCAATAATTTAACAAATGTATCATTATATATATATATATATATATTATTTGAGATAAATATTATAATTCTGTAAATTCTCAGAAATGTTATATATCGTAAAAGATGAAAAATCAAAAGTCAGCTCTACCATATTGAAATGTCAATTGCAATTAAAACACAAGAGTTTTCTTGTAACCATTTCTCCTTTATCTCTATGATTAGTGATTCATTTGTCGGGTGATCTAGTATTATATGAATGAAAATTCATGTCGTGACACATGTTACTATAAATAAATTTGATTGTAAAACTTCTAGAGCACAACAACCATGATTTTAATCTCCTCCATACTAAACCAAAAAAAAAACACAATACTAATTAAATTAAGTTGCATTCTAAAATCCTATTTTAGGGAAATTTTACATAGAATTCTACCACATTAAAACCCTATTTTTGCATGCACTCAAGGTTGCATCTTCACAATACAACACACATGGCTGCCCAAAATTATCACGTAAATCATACCACACATCCAAAACTATGGTTCTGCTTGCAAAATTTGGTGAACACGCTGTACAGACACAATTTTGGCACCACTCGCTGAATAAGCCATCGAGATAGTGGATGTTGATGCTCCTCATGGAGTGGAGGAACATGGTGATGCACAGTGACTGAGCACCTCCTCGCTAAATGGATTGTTATTCATTTGTGTAAACCAATGCATGCCGTATCATGTGCATTACGTTGGTACAATGCAAGTGTTCTTCATCTACAAACCAAAATTATTTCTAACCTTCTAAAATTTTGACACTTATACTATTTAAATATGAATGAGATGTTCAAATCCCAACAAAATCGCATACAATAGGTGACCTTATAGAATAGTCAATAGATTAGGATATCTCACAAATTAGATGCTGTCATTAATACTAATGTAAAAAATAAAAAACAAACTAATAAACTATAACTTACAAAAATAGACTATTATGGCATATAGGAATAATTAAAACTTAAGACACAAATAGTATATATGGGTCAATATTTGAATAGTTAAAAATTTAAAATAATTTATAATTAAATATAATAACATTAAGAAAATAAGTAGAAGAAATAATACATATAAAATTGCTACATGTGATGTGATTGTTTGCTCCTAAGTTGATTATCTAGAAGTCATGGTTAAGATTATGAATAGCAAGAGTTTAAGTACCTGAATTATGAAAATTATGTATTATTAATTTAGTAGTAAATAATTCTATATATTCTTCCCTTATAATACTCATTGTGGAAAAAAAATATATGAGTGCCTCTAAAAGTTATAATAAATAGCCTCCTCAATAATTAATAATACTTTCGGTCTTCAATCTAAAAACAACATCCAAAAACTCTCAAATATGACTCATATTCCCATAATATATACAATGTAGGGAGGATATAGATAACATACCCACCTCTACCTCAATCAATATACCATATGTCTCATAGTAAGTAGTGTTATATATTTCTTTATTATTTCTCTGCCTATCTCATTCAATTAGATATTAGACTGTGATGATAAATATAATAGCTCGGCAAAAAAAAAAAATTAAAAGCAATGAAAATACACTATAGCAGCACAAAAAAATATATATCATCATAACAACACAATTTCAAATAAAGTTATTAAACATAACAACCCCAAAAACACAATAACACCTCAAACTCACTGTATCCCTTAAGAAAAAAAAAACAAAACAAAACCTCAAAATATAATCTCATAGGTATTGAGTCCGGCACTAACATTTTTGTTAATAATTGAGATACAGAAAAAAATAAACAATAACTAAAATTACCTTAACAAAATTAGAAAATATAACAATGTAATACAAATACACCTTTTTATATATGGATAACTAAAAAATAATTTTAGTTATCCATATAGTTATAAATGTAGTTATACATGTTGTAATTGTAGTTTTTCATGTAATTATATATATTTAGACATATAGTTTTGTATAGGTATTGATGTAGATAAATACATTTATATATAGTAATATATTGATATACATATTGTTAAATACATTTATATAATTCTTATCATCATATGTATTGATGTAGATGTATTTTAGTTAAACATCATAATTATATATGGATAACTAAAAAATAATTTTAGTTATCCATATAGTTATAAATGTAGTTATACATGTTGTAGATGTAGTTATATATAATTTTTCATGTAATTATATATATTTAGACATATAATTTTGTATAGGTATTGATGTAGATAAATATATTTATATATAGTAATATGTTGATATACATATTGTTAAATACATACATACATACATATATATATATATATATTAAATATATGTTGTTATATTTATATATAGTTATGTATACTATTTTTATAGTTATACATATAGTAAAATATACTTATATATATTTATGTGTTATTAATCTTGGGATTATCACATTTACATGATTTATTATGTAAATATTAAATATGTTGTTATTTACACATTGCTCACCACAAACACCAACACCCACTTTGTGACTAACACATCTGTGAAGAAATATAAACTACCACAAGCTTATCTGAGTGGCAAAATACATGAAAAAAAGATGAACATATCCGTGTTGAGAATTAGTAAACCAGATTTTATGGGAGAATATACATGAGCTTAGAAAAAGATGAATTCTTGATAATTTATTTCTTAAGTCCCACATGAACTATGTCATAGTGTTGAAACTCTTAGCTCATGATAAATGATATTAGAGGTTGATTGAAATGGTAATATAAATGCAAAGACTATTCTTATGACATTGTTGACCAAAGTATAATCTATCTCAAATACAATATAAGTAATAAATGAAATTTGATCGGCAACAAATCAAATATAATCACACCTTGTTGATCAACATTGCATCCAAAAGGTCTACAAGTGATGATAAGGCAAAATCAATTCAATATGAAGCCAATGATTAACATTACATTACCTATATAATTGTGTTGAAATTCTTGGCTCGTGACAAGTGATATCATAGATGATTTGAAATATCAATATAGATGTAAAGTGAATATAATTTAAATGATCTTAATAACTAGAGTCGGAGTATAATCTCTTCTAATAATAATACAAATAGTAAATAAAACTTAGATGACAATGATTCAAATATAATTATTATCTTGTTGATCAATGATTCAACTATAATTATTGTTTCGGAATTTTTCTTTTTTCTTGAATTATATCACATTTATTTCAATTCATATATGGTAGATGGTTGTAGCAAACATCACCTTGTGAATATATTTTTTTGGTTAATTGATAGAATAATTCTTACTCATATTTTTGAAGGTGCAATTATAAAATTGACAATGCGGTATGACAAATGAGATAGCATTATAGAATAGACCGTCATGATAGAACAAACTTGATGTGTAACTGACTCACAATGACTAAATAATAATCATGAGTTCATTTAAGTAAATCTTGCTAATAAATTACATGACAATATATAATTTATTGGATTTGGATGTGATATATAGATTATCAATGACTGATAATTATAGTTTATGTGACTTAACACATATATAATTTTGATTACTAATATATTTTATTATTAAAATAAACAATATATGAAAAACTATAGAGATATCTATCCAATGAATTACATAATTTTGAAAAAGGGTAGAAAGGTTAGTTGATTTGAAGTAGTCGAGCATAAGTCAAAAACTTGATAATGAATAAAAAATTTGGTTAATCTTATATAATTTGATCATGTTCCGGAGTTTTACTTGATGAGCATACTCTTGATCAAAACCAATTTATCATAAAGTACCCCCCTGAAAACAACCTGTACATCTTCCCAAAAGGGCCACGCCGCCACCACGGGATTCCAAGGCAACCTGGCTTCTGTCATATGTCGTGGAACATGCACGTCTTCGACTAGTCTTACTTTCTTTCCCAAAAAATTATAACTCATGAATAAAATTTTGAATGTAACTCTCAAAATTTTCAAGAATTGCTCGATCATGTCTCTCTAATCTACTTACTGATATCCATGTACCTCAATGGTTCATACCAGGTAAATCACTTCTCATAGGTACTCATAAATACGATTGCTTGGGATTGACTCGCCGCTAACAATGTGATAGCATGGAGACATCACAAATTCAAAATTTGACAAGAAGATATTACATGGTGCTTACCGAAAATAATAAAGGTTATCATTCTTGTCATATATTGCATACCAATGGCGGGTGATTGTGAAGTTGAAAAAGACATTGAGATATGGAAGATGAAGCAGCGCATAAAACTTCTAGAAGAAGCTCGAGGAAGCATGACTAGCATGATATCTCTGATAGTTACTCCTCGCGATCAACAATCTCGTATTTCTAAAATGCTTGAAGATGATGATTATATCCGGGTAGAAAGCATACCTCAAATCGGCAAGAAACTCACGGCTGAAGGAAATCACTTCCACTGTTAGGTTTTGTTTTGATTTATCCATGTCGAGAGAGAGAGATAAATATGGCATTAGTTAGAGACTGAGTTGTCTATGAACAACAAGATACAATTTTATAAGTATTAAAATTCCATAAATGTTTTAATTTTTAATTATCAAAACATTTAATAAACAATAAATATATATAAAACATAAATACTCATCTTTTTTTAATTAATAAATTATTCTCAACAAGTTAATATGCATGTAGCAAGACACACATGAAAAAGAAACACCATATGATTCTTAATTAATAAATTAATTGAACAATAAATATATAAACATTTTCAAAAAATAGATGTTTGGCCTTCCAACTAGAAAAAAATAATGGTTATAAATATTATAAACTTCATATAGCAATGCACTCATAAAAAGATGATTGGTCTTCAATCTCTCCTAAGAATTATAAATACTCTCTATGTTTATGAATATATAAATATATATATTTTATGATTATAAATTTATAAGAATTCATATTAATTTTTATGAAGATAATATGAAATAATTTTAAAGGCATAAAATTTCATATTATTTGATATCATTTGTAATTTATAAAATTCAAAAAATTACTTAAAGTGAGAAGATTATTAAAAAAATTATATTTATTATTTTAATAAAGACTAAATATTAAAAACTAATAGTAAAAATATTACTCAATTGTTTAATTCTTATAAATTTTAGTTGGGGCAAACACCTATGTATTTATTTTTAAATATCAATTTATTTTCTTTAAAATTTAATGAAAAATTTTAACTTTTTTTTATAATTCAAAATTTTAAAATTTTGTAGTAATTATTTTTTTAAAAGTTTCATATAATCATAAAACTTTTTCTATACTTAAAATAATATTAATATTTAATAGTTTATTCGTTAATTCAGATATTTTTATAAATATTTTTTATTTAATCATACAATAAATTATTTTAGCTTTTTATTAGTAAAAATTTTAGCTTTTTATTATAGTTATAATTATTTAATATTATTTTTATACAAAATTTTAAGTTTCTTAATTAAAAAATTTTAGAAAAAATTTTTGTATACTTTTTAAAAAATTTTATAATTAATAAAATAGTTATCTTAGTGCTAATTAATATAAATTTGTTTGTATTTATATATTTTTTAAATTATTTATTTGTAATATCCTATTTTTATAATTTTATGAGGAGAAAATGTCTTTCAAAGATCGTTCATCTATAGACCATGACATACATTTAATATACAAAATGAAATAAAAAATTAAAACAAATAATAAATTAAAAGAAAATAAAATCATTCAAGATTAGAGATGGAAATCATCCTCCGTGCAAATAGCTAGGGAAAAAACCATAGCTAAATGGATATATTTTGTAAAAAATAAAATTTAGAAATAATCGCTTGCAAAAAATATAAAATAGTAAAAAAAATTTGTTGATAATTATTCAGTAATAGATTTTGTCTCGATCAAATTAGCTATGGAAAATTCATCACTAAATTCTCACTTTTCATAGCACAGAATTCTACGAAAATTTAACGATAGATTTTGTCTCGATCTAATTAGTTAGGGAGTATCGATGCTAAATCCGTCGCTAAATTTCCGATTATTATTCGCAAAAAAATCTACGAAAATATTAGCGATGGAATATTTTTAATCAAACATTTTCGTCGCTAATCCATCACTAATTCATCACTAATATTTATTTCAATGTAAAATCAAAAATCCATTACTATTCCCTAGCAAATCCCTCGCTATTTAGCAAGGAATCTTTTCATATCTAGATTTCCTTAGCTAAATTGATATTTTCTTGTAGTGAGATATATAGATAAATATATAGACAAATTGATAGACAAATTACAGATATATTAATAGACAGATAAATAGACATGTAGAATTAATAATAGATAAAGAAATAAATAGATAGAAAGATAGATAAATAGATAGATAAATAAAAAGATAGATTGACAGATAGTCAAGCAAATAGATAGATAGACAGATAGACAAATAGACATATATAAATAAACAAATAAATGGACATATAGATAGACAATAGATAAACAGACAGACAGATATATAAACATATAAATAGAAGACAGATAAACATATAGGTAGATAGATAAATAAATAGATATATTGATTGATAGTTATACAAATAAATAAACAAATATAAAAATAAATTGATAGACAGCTTGATAAATAGATTGAAAGACAGATTGATCGATATATTTATTGACTGATAGATACGCAGATTGATTGATTGATAATTAGACAGATAGCTAGACAAATATATAGATAGATAGATAAATAAAATGATAGATTGATAGATTGATAGAAAGTTTGACAGATAAATCGACAGACATATAGACATATATATAGACAGATAGATAGATAGACAAATAGATAGATACACAGATAGATAGAAAAATAGATAGATAAATTGATTGATGTATTAATTGATATACATAATGATAGATAGATTGATAGATAAATAGATAGACAGACATATAGATATATAGATGTATAGATACATAGATAGATAAACAGATATATAGACAAAATATTTTACAGATAGATAGACAAAAAGATTGACAGAAAGATACATAGATAGATATAAAAATAGATCGACATATAAATACAATGATAGATAGATAGATAGATAAACAAATATATAGGCAGATAGTTAAACAGACAGATAGAAAGATAAATAGATAGATAATTAGATAATAAATAGATAGATAGAATGATAGACAAATATATAAATAGGTAGATATGCAAATGGATAGACATGTATATAGACAGATAGATAGACAAATATCTAGATAGGCAGAATGATAGAAAAGATTGATAAATAGATTGATAGATAAATTAATCAATAGATTGATAGGTAGATTTATAGACTTATTGATAGATAGATTGGTAGATATATTGATAGATAAATAGATATGTTATTGAAAGAGAGATAGATAGATATATCGATAGACAAAAAGATAGACAGATTGATAGACATACAGATAGATAGACAAACATAGATATATAAATTATTAGCCAAATTAATAGACAAATTATTAAGCAAATAGATTGACAAATAGACAGACAGATAGATAGACAGATTAATTGATTGCTAGATAGATCGACATATTGATATATATTTATAGATAGATTGATTGATTGAAAGATAGATAGATCGATAGATAGACAGACAGATAGATATATAGATAAATAGATATAGAGAAAAAAAGAGAGATAGAAAGATTGATAGATAAAAAGATATATAGACAGACAGATATATAGACAAATAGATAGACAAATAAATTGATTGATTAATTAATAGTTCGAGAGATAGATATACATATAGATATATAGATAGACAGATAGATATACAGATAGATAGACAGAAATACAAAAAGATAGATAGATAGACAAAAAGATATTCAGATAGACAGAAAGATTGATTGACAAATAGATAGATAGATTGATTGATTTATAGCTACATATATATATATATATATATATATATATAGATATATACTAATAGATAGATAAATATATAAACATATAGATATACACACAGAAAAAAAGAAACAGATACACAAACAAACAGACAGACAAATAGACAAAAAAATTGATTGATATAGATAGATAGATAGACACATAGACAAATAGACAGATAGATAAATATATAGACAGACAGACAGATTGATATATAAATATATAGATAGATAGAGAAAAAAACAAACAAATAAATAGATACAGAGAGAGATAGACATATAGACATACAGATAGAGAGAGAAAAATAGATAGACAGATAAACTGATAAACAAACAGAAAGATAGACAAATCGATATAAAGTATGATAGATTGATAGATTGATAAATAGATAAATATATAAATAAATAGACAGAGAGATAAATATACAAATAGATTAAAAAATAGATAAACAAAAAGATATATAAATAGATAGTCAGACAGACAAACAAACAAAAAGAGAAATACATAGACAAACAAATAGACAGAAAGAAAAATAAATATATAAATAGACAAATAAACACATAGATAGATATATAGATAGACATATAGTCAGGCAGGCAAGCAAGCAGAAACTAAGGCACATAGACAATTATGTAGATAGATATATAGACAAAAAAATAGATATATAGATAGGTAGACACGCGGATAGACACATATAGATTGATAAATCTACAGACAGACAGACAAACAAACAAAAAAATAGATATATAGATAGATAGTTTGATATACAAATTGATAGATATATAGATAGATAGTTAGATAAATAAATAGTTACATAGATAGACAGATAGATAGACAGATAGATAAACAGATAAAAAAATAGATAGAAAGTTATATATATATATATATATAGAAAGATAGATATAAGGATAGATACATAGATATATAAATAGATATATAGAAAAATAAATAGATAGATAGATAGATATACAAATATATAGATAAATAGATAAACTGATAGATAAGTAATTAGATAGATAGATGATCTACAAATAGATAGTTGTATACATAGAGAGATAGATAGATAAAAAAATAGATAGACAAATAGATAGATAGATAGATAGATAGAAAAATAAATAGACAAATAGATAGATAGATAAAAAAATAGATAGACAAATAGATAAATAGACAAATAGATAGCCAAATAGATAGAAAAATATAAGGATAGATTGATATACAGATAGTAGACAAATAGATAAATAGATCGATAGATAGTCAAATTGATATATATATATATATATATATATATATATATATATATATTGATAGATAGCTATAAAGAAATATATATATATAAACAAATAGAGAAATAAGTATAGTGACAGATAAACAAAAAAATAGAGAAACATATAGAAAGACAGACAAATAAACAAACAGATATATAGATTGATGGATAGAAATACAGATACACGATCACATAGATAGATAAATAGACATATAGATAGATAGACACTCAGACAGACAGATAGACAAGTAGACAAACAAACAGAGAGATAGATAGTTTGACATGCAGTCAGATAGATAGTTTGACATGCAGTCAGATAGATAGTTTGACATGCAGTCAGATAGATAGTTTGACATGCAGTCAGATAGATAGTTTGACATGCAGTCAGATAGATAGATAGACAGACAGATAGATAGTCAGACAGACAAAAAGATAGATAGAAAGATATATAATTTGTATATATATATATATAGATAGATATATAAACAAATATTTTAAATTAAAGATAGAAAGATAGACAGATAGATATATAGATAGATAGATAAATATATAGACAGATAGACAGATAGTTTGATATACATATAGATAGATAAATAGATAGAAAGACAGATTGATAGTTAGATTGATTAATTAATTGATTGACACATTGATAGACACATTGATATACATATAGATAGGTAGATAGATAGACAGAGAGAGAGAGATATAGACATACAGACGGATAGAAAAACAACCATATATATAGATAAACAAACAAATAGATAGAGAGACAAATAAACACACATAGACAGATAAAAAGATTAACATTCAATCGAAAAGATAGAAAGGCAGATAGTATGGCTGGGTAATAGTCAGCCAAATAGACATCGAAATAGACATATAGATAGATGTACAGACATATAGGCACATAAAATGACAAATAGACTGATATACAAATAGTCTAATAGATAAATAGACAGATAGAAAATCAAACAGACATATATATAGATATAAATTTTGATACATAGATAGATAGGCAGACAGATAGTTTGATTGATCGATTAAAATATAGACATATAGATAGACAGACAAATAGATAGACATATAGATAGATTGATAAAGAGACAGATTAACAGATAGATAAATAAATATATAGATAGATAGATTGATTGATTGATAGATCAAAATATAGATATATAGATAGTTAGACCTTTAGATAGATAGAGATATATATAGATAGACATACAAAAAGATAAATAGATGAATAGACAACTAAATAGATATATAGATAGATAATTAAATAGATAAATAAATAGATAACTAGATAGATAGATATACAAATAGACAAACATGTAGATAGTTAAAAAGATAGATAAATAGATGGACACATAAAGAGATAGACAAATAGATAAATAGTTAGATAGATTGATATATGGATGGATAAATAAATAGAAAGATTGATAGAGAGATAGATATATAGATAGATAAATAGATAGATATATGATAGACAAATAGTTAGACGTAGATAGATAGATATATAGACAGACAAATGAATCGACAGACTAACTGACAGACACAGATAGATAGTTAGTTTGGTAAGTAGATAGTCGGGCAGGCAGACATATAGATTAATAGATAGATAGACATACAGATAGATAAATAAATAAATAGATTTATAGATTGATAGGCATATAGATAGATAAATATAGTGATATAAAGATAGATACATTGACAGATAGATGTAGAGATACATAGAGAGATAGATAAATAAATAGATAGATAGACATATAGATAGACAAATTAATAGATTGATAGATAATTTGATTGATATATAGATAAATAATTAGATAGATAGATAACAAATAGAAAGACAAATAGATTGATAGATGGATAGATAAATAGATAGAAAGATATACAGATAGAAATAAAGATAGATATATATATACAAATATAGATAGACAGACACCCAAACAGATAGACAAATAAATATAGAAAAGGATAGATAGATAGTCAGTCAGTTAGGCTAGCATATACTGAGATTGGATACATATAAATTAATAGAAATACAGACATATAGAAAGGCAAATAGATAGACATATAGATAAATAGATAGATAAATAAGAAAGAAAAGAATGTTAAGTAGGAGAATAAGGAGAATAAAGAAAAGGTAAAGAAAGAAAAGATACAAAAGAAAGAGAAAAAAGAATAAGTAGAATGAAGAATGAGAATAAAGATAATAAAGAGAATATGCAACGAAGATGATGATGATGATGATGAAGACCAAGGTGAAGAATGAGATGATGGAGAAGAATAATAATAAAGGATAATAAGATGAAGAATGAGAAAGAAAAAGTTAAATAAGTTGTAGAAAAATAAGAAAGAAAAGAAATAGAAGTAGGAGGAGAAAAATAAAAAAAAGGAAAAAAAAGAAGGAAAAAAAGAAAAAAATGAAAATAAGATGAAGAAATAGATGAAAAAGATAAAGAAGAGGATGGAAATGAATGAGAAGGAGGGGAATGAGTAGAAAAAGATGGAGAAGAAAAAAAAATGAGAAAAAAGAGAGGGAGATAATTGAGAAAAAGGAGAACGAGTAGAAAAAGAAAAATGAGAAGAAAAAGAATAATATAAAAATAATAATAAATGAAGATAAGCCAAATTAAGAGAAAAAAATTAAAAAAGAGGAATGATAAAAAGAGCAAGATGGAGAAGAAAACGAAAAAAAATAATGAAAAAATAAAGAAAGAGGAAGGAAGAAGAAAAATTTAAACGAAGATAAATGAAGAAAATGAAAATTAGGAGAAAAAAAATAAAACGGATAAAATATAAAGAAAAAAGAAGCAGAAAAAAAAATATAAAGAAAAAAAAGAATATTGAGAAGAATAGGATTAGAAGGAAAAAATAAAGAAAGGGAAAATGGAGAAGAAAGAGAAGAATAGGGAGGAGAAAAAGAAAAAAATAAGGAAAAGAAGAAGCAAAAGAAGAAGAAGAAAAAGAATGAGAAGAAAAATGAGAAGAAAAATGAGAAAAAAAATAATGATAATAATAATAAAGAGAATAATAGGGGGAAGAAGAAGTGAAAAAGAAGAAGAATAATAATAATACGAAGAAGAAGAAGGGAGAAGGAGGAGGAAGAATAAGAAGGAGAAAAAAAAATGAGAATAAGAAGATGATTTTGAAGAAGAATGAGAAAATAATAATATGAATAATATTAAAAATAATAATAATAATAATAATAATAACAACAATAAGAAGAAAAAAAAGAAGAAAAAAAAGTAGAGGGGAAAGATGAAGAAGAAGAGAAGGAAAAAAAAAGAAAAAGAGGAGGTAGAAGAAGAAGAAAAAGATGAGGATAAATAAGTAGTTGAAGAAGAAGAATAGGAAGAAGTAGAGGAAGAAGAATAGGAAAAAGAAGTAGAAGATGATGATGATGAGGAAGAAAAAGAGAAAGTAGAAGAAGAAAAATAATAAGAAAAAAAGGAATATAAATAAGTAGAGGAAGAAAAAGTAAAAGAAGAATAAGAAGAAGAAGAGATAATGAGGAAAAAGAATAAGAAAAATAAAAAGAATACATGAAAGTAAAATAATAAGAGAGAAAAAGAATATGAGGAAGAAGATGTGAAAAAAGATGAGGAAGAAAATGAGGATGTAGTAAAGAAAGATGATAATAATAATAATAATGAGGAAGATGATGATGATGATAATGCGGAAGAGGAAGAGGAAGGAGAAGAATGAGAAGAAGGAGAAAAAGTAAAAATAAAAGAAGAAGACGAGTAGAAGAGAGAGGATAAAAAAAAGAAGAGGAATAAGAAGGTAAAGTAGTAGAAAAAGAAGATAAAGAGTATGAAGAGGAGGAGGAAGAAAAAAAAAGAGGAAGAAAGAAAAGAAAAAAAAATAAATTTGGGAAGTAGAAGAAAA